>ML396961.1:3586-27911 GCA_005239525.1 Nicotiana knightiana
ATATATATATATATATATATATATCATAACACTGACAACCAGCTCAATCCTTATGTAACACAACAAAACCAAGAGAATGGCCAACACTTCCAAATTACTTGGAACAATGCTTAACAGTGAATCAACGAATCCAAATAGACATATAAACCTCGATGATCATGAAACAATTAAGTCCGGGAGAAAATAAATTAAAATCGAGGAAGGGATCACGTTTAACAGACAATTTGGTGGTGCGTAGATACTCGCCACCTCACCTATACACCACACACATGCGAATTCACATAGCATTTAAGTGGGGGATTCCTATTCCCTCAAGTAAAGGTTAAAAACACTTACCTCAAGTTCGCAACCAACTCACTACTCAATTATCGCTTTTCCTTTTGAATTCACCTCCAATACACTCGAATCTAACCATAATCAGTTTAACATCATTAATTTATTCTAAAGGAACTAACTTTACTGAAAATTTGTTATTTTCCTAAGTTTTCTCAAAAAAAGTTAAAACCCAATTCCGGGCCCGCTTGCTCCAAACTCGGGGTTCGGACCAAACTACATTTATCTAGTCACCCCTGAACCCGAATATGCAATTAGTTGCAAAATCCGGTCTCAATTCGAGGTCAAAATCCCATTTTTACAAAATTCCCTAATTCTACCCAAACCCTCAATTTTTACCATGAAAATTCTTGATTTTGGGTTGAAAAGTGATGAAAATCATTGGGTAATTGAAAGACATAAGTTTAGAATTGTTTACCTACACTTTGGAGATGAACTTTGGGGAAGAAAATCGTCCTTAGGGCTTGGTAGTTCGAAAAATAGGAAGAGAATAGGGCTGGGGTTCTAATTAAGTGAACCCACTGCCCGACCCTCGCACTTGGGGTGCTTGGGTCGCACCTGTGATAACCGCACGTGCGGAAGGCTTACGCTTCTGTGGAAATGGACTGGGCCTTAGGGGGCCGCACCTGCGGAAGGTTCTCCGCTTCTGCGGTCCCGCTTCTGCGATCCCGCTTCTGCGGAGGAAATTCCGCATCTGCGAAAGAAGGGGATCTGGACTTGGGTCGCACCTGCGGGCTCCCGCTCGCATCTGCGAGCTCGCACCTGCGGCCAGAGGCTCGCAGGTGCGGGCACACCAGAACTGGTGCACCAACTGAGTTTTCCTAAGTCCAAACACTCTGTAGCCTATCCGAAACTCATCCGAGCCCTCAGGGCTCTAAAACAAACATGCACGCAACTCTAAAAACATCATACAAACTTGCTCGTGCAATCAAATCATGAAAATAGCATGTAAAACTATGAATTACACCTCAAAACTCATCATTTTACTCAAGAACACTTAAATTTCACTATTTCTCAATCGGACGTCCGAATCACGTCAAATCAACTTTGATTCTTACCAAATTTCACAGATATGATGTAAACATCATAGTGAACCTGTATCGAGCTCCGAAACCAAAAATGGGCTCGATACCAACGGTTCCAAACATTAATTCATTTCTTTATTTCATAAAAAATCCAGCAAAACAATTTCTTTCAAAAATTGATTTCTAAGGCTAAGGACCTCGGAATTCAATTCTGGGCATACGCCCAAGTCCCGTATTTTACTGCGGACCTCCAGGATCATCGGAACATAGATCCCGATCCATTTACTCAAAATGTTGAACAAAGTCAACTAAAACCAAGTTTTAAATTTCAAAATTACTATTTCTCATATTTTCACATAAAAGCTTTACGGTTTTCACGCCGGGACTGCGCATAAATCGAGATAATTAAAATTAATTTTTTTAAGGCTAATGAGCCTGTAATGGAGTTCTTTTTATAAGATGACCTCTTGGGTCATCACACCCATACAGACCGATCTTTCCCAAAGAAACCCCAATTTGATGTGTAAATATCATGGCACACATAGTAAGGACTGAGGATTGCAGGCAACTAAGAGAGGAGGTAGCCTGTTTATTCAATGAGGGCCACCTTAGAGAATTCCTAAGTGATCGAGCCAAGAATCATTTCAGGGAAAGGGACGCCAACAGGAAAAATGAACAGGAGGAGCCACAACATGTAATTCATATGATCTTTAGAGGGGTCAATATTCCACAAGGGCACGTGTTCAAATGCACTAAGGTATCAATTACTAGGGAGAAACGGACTTGTGATTACGTGCCAGAAGGCACCGTGTCATTCAACAACGAGGAAGAAGAAGGAATCTCTCAGCCTCACAACAACGCTATGGTAATTTCTATATTGTTAAATAAAGTTCAAATTAAGCGTGTTTTAGTGGATCCAGGTAGCTCGGCAAATATCATCCGGTCAAGGTTCATGGAGCAGCTCGGCCTACAAGATCATCTCGTGCCCGCAGCTCAGGTCTTGAACGTTTTCAATATGGCCAATGAAACAACTAAATGAGAGATTATCCTACAGGTGAACGTGGCTGGAACTATCCAAGATACCAAGTTTCACGTAATCGAGGGCGACATGAGATACAACGCCCTGCTCGGGAGGCCTAGGATCCACAACATGAGGGCAGTCCCTTCGACTCTACACCAAATGATGGAATTCCTGATGTTGGACGAGGTAAACAGTGTACAGGGAGCATCATGCTGCAAAGGAAATATTCACGGTCGATGAGATAATATCAATATCGACGCTGTCAACATCGAAAGGATCGAACATCGAAGGTAAACAGGAAGCCAAATAGCAATCTCAGCCACCAGCCTCGACTGAATCGGGGAAACATGAAATAATAGGAGAGGAAAATGAATATTTTTTTATCCCTCGAACCTTCGTTGCTCTCGAAGAATTAGACGCCACCAAATTGACGGTCGAAGAGCTGGAACAAGTTATATTGATCGAGTATCTTCCCGAGCGAAAGGTATACCTGGGGATAGGGTTAACCCCTGAACTAAGGAAAAATATTATTAAATTTCTTATCGATAACATAGATTGTTTTGCTTGGTCCCACTTAGACATGACAGGGATCCCACCAGAGACAACAATACATCGACTGAGCCTGGACCCAAAGTTCAAGCCGGTAAATCAAAAGAGAAATCCCCAGTCCGAGGTAAAGCACGCTTTCATAAAGGACGAGGTAACTAAACTTCTAAAAATACGGTCCATTCAGGAGGTGAAATATCTTGAATGGTTAGCCAATATAGTCGTAGTTCCAAAAAAGGGAACAAACTTAGGCTGTGTATAGATTATAAGGATTTGAACAAAGCATGCCCCAAAGATTCTTTTCCATTGCCTAACATTGATCGCATGTTCGACGCCACGGCCGGCCACGAGATCCTTAGTTTTCTCGATGCCTATTCAGGGTACAATCAAATTCAAATGAACCCGGAAGACCAAGAAAAGACATCATTTATCACCAAGTATGGAACATACTATTATAACGTAATACCCGTCGGGCTGAAAAATGCAAGAGCTACTTACCAACGCCTAGTAAATAAAATGTCCGAAGAACAAATAGGTAAGTCAATGGAAGTTTATATTGATGACATGCTAGTTAAATCTCTGCACGCAGAGGACTATTTAACACATTTGCAGGAAACATTCAAGATACTGAGAAAATACAACATGAAGCTCAACCCTAGGAAATTTTCTTTCGGGATCGGTTCGGTCAAGTTCCTTGGCTTCATGGTGTCGAATCGGGGAATCGAGATCAACCCCGATAAAATCAAGGCTATCAAAGACATCACTATCGTGGACAGCATTAAAGTCGTACAAAGGCTGATAGGGGGATAGCTGCCTTTGGCCGATTCATCTCGAGATCGGCTGATCGGAGCCATAGATTCTTCTCCTTACTCAAAAAGAAGAACGATTTTGCCTGGAACCCAGAATGCCAACAGGTGTTAGAGGAATTGAAATGATACCTCTCGAGCCCTCCATTACTCCATACTCCAAAGGCAGATGAAAAACTCTACTTGTACTTGGCAGTCAAAGAAATTGTTGTAAGAGATGTCCTAGTTCGAGAAGAGCAAAGTACGCAATTTCCTATATATTACGTAAGTCGAACTCTAGTATAAGCAGAAACTAGGTATCCACACTTAGAAAAATTAGCACAAGCTCTAATAAAGCGCCTCTAGGAAGCTAAAACTATAGTTTCAATGTCACCACGTCTGTGTGTTAACCATTTACCCGCTTCGTAATATTTTGCATAAGCCCGAACTGTGGGCCAATTGGCCAAATGGGTTGTCGAACTTAATGGGTATGATATCCAATATCGACCCCGAACGACCATCAAATCTCAAATTTTGGCAGACTTCGTGGCCGACTTCACGCCTACCCTCGTACCCGAAGTCGAAGAGGAACTTCTGTTGAAATCGGGTACATCATCGGGGGTGTGGACCCATTTTACAGACGGCGCTTCGAATGTGAAGCGGTCTGATCTAGGAATCATTTTGAAGCCGCCCACAGGCAATACTATTAGACAATCCATCAAAACTTCTAAGCTAACTAACAATGACGCCGAGTACGAGGCTATGATTGCAGGTCTTGAACTAGCTAAAAGCTTGGGATCAGAAGTCATTGAAGCCAAGTGCGACTCCCTGCTGGTAGTAAACCAAGTAAACAAAACCTTCGAGGTTCGAGAGGATAGAATGCAAAGGTATTTGGACAAGTTGCAGTGACTTTGCACCATTTTAAAGAATGGACTTTGCAGCATGTACCTCGAGAGAAGAATAGTGAAGCCGATTCTCTTGCAAATTTGGGATCATCAGTCGAGGTTGACGAAATCAGCTCTAGAAATGTCGTTCAGCTCTCGATATCCGTGATCGAAGAAGGTCACGCCAAGATAAACTCCACAAGCTTAACTTGGCATTGGAGGAATAAATATGTCGAGTACTTGAAAAACGGAAAGCTCCCATCGGACTCTAAAGAATCGAGCTCTCTAGAACAAAAGTTGCTCGATTCACGCTGGCTGAAAATGGAACATTGTACAGGAGGACGTTCGACAAACCGTTAGCAGTATGCTTGGGACCAGGATACACCGATTATGTCTTACGAGAATTTCACGAAGGTACTTGTAGGAACCACTCCAGCACCGAATCATTAGTTCATAAAATCATCAGAGCAGGATACTATTGGGATAGTATGGAAAAAGACACTAAGGAGTTTGTTAGAAAGTGTGATAAGTGCCAAAGGTATGCGCCGACGATCCACCAGCCCGAAGAACAACTTCATTTGGTCATATCCCCCTGGTCATTTATGAAATGGGGGATGGATATCATCGACCCTCTGCAATCGGCCCCAGGTAAAGCTAAATTCATTTTGTTTATGACTGACTATTTCTCTAAATGGTTGAAGCACAGGCCTTTGAGAAAGTCAGAGAAAAAGAAGTTATAGACTTCATTTAGGACCACATCATATGACGATTCGGGATACCTACCGAGATTGTATGCGACAATGGAAAGCAATTCATCGGCAGTAAGGTAACAAAGTTTCTCGAAGAGCATAAAATAATTAGGATCTTATCGACGCCGTATCATCCAAGTGAAACGAGCAAATGCACAACTTCATAAATTACTCTATTCGTAGAATTGCTGAGATGTGTATATTCTTGTCTTCCCATAAGTCTTATTATTTTATCGTCTGTTCATGGGTCTCCGAAAATATGTAAGTTGATAAAGTCTATATCACGATATTAATCAGAGGCATAATGGTGTTATGACAATCCGAAAGATTTTATTGATGTACTTATCATGCATTGCATTCATTTATATTGACCCATGAACAGATGGTGTTATATACGCGTATATATGTATAATATATATATATATATATATATATATATATATATATATATATATATATATATATATATATATATATATATATATATATATATATATATATATATATATATGGAACATGGGAAAAAGTTACGGCGTTATATACGCACCACCACCTGATCAGCTGGTATATATTGATGATTTTGCCCACAGTGGCCGAGATGATATGATGGGATGCCCTCAGAGGCTTGATGATGTTATGTACACCTATACCTATGCATGACACGACATTTACATGCATGACATTTTAAATGTTCCAGGATTTATAAAGTTATTTAGACTTACAGGCGGAATTCTTTATTCCATGTTTCATCTATGTCTGCTATGTACTGATTTTCATGCATTACATACTTAGTACATTATTTGTATTGATGCCCTATTTCCTGAGGCCTGCACTTTATGCTCGTAGGTGCAGGTAGAAAAGCATACGGTTCCCCTTCTTAGGATCCTTGATCAACAAGAGTTGGTGTGCTCCATTTGATCCGAAGCTGCTTTGGATTTTGGTACGATATGTTTGTTTACATATATGGGTATGACACAGTCCAGTCCCGTCCTTGTACAGTTGTATATTCTGTTAGGGGACGGTAGACAGTCATGTATAGTGGGGTAGTATGTGGCCTTGTTGGCTTCCAGTTTTGGACATATAGTTGTCTAAAGCAGCCTTATCGGCTCGCCCTATGTATTGCGCACGTTATGTGTATATATATATATATATATATATATATATATATATATATATATATATATATATATATATATATATATATATATATATATATATATATATATATATATATATATATCTTTTAGGACAGGTTTTCTTCACGCGTGTTATTCTCGTAATTCAGCAGATGTTATTCATGTTCATATATTAGTCACATGCTTAAGGGTGTTCGACATGTAGGATTCGGGCACCCGTCGCGGCCCATTGTTAATAGGCTTACAAAGTTAGCCCATTTTCTTCCCATACGACCCAGACCGATGGGCTGCGACGGGTGCCCAAATCCTACATGTCGAACACCCTTAAGCATACGACTAACATATGAACAGGAATGACATCTGCTGAATTACGAGAATAACATCCGTGAAGAAAACTTGTTCCAAAAGATCTATATATATATATACATATACATGCGAAATACGTAGTGCGAGCCGACAAGGCTTCTATAGACAACTATATTTCCAAAACCAGAAGTCGACAAGGCCACATACTACCCAATTATACATGACTATCTACAGACCTCTAACAGAATATACAACTATACAAGGACGTGACTGGGCTCTGTTATACCCATATATGTAAACAAACATATCGTACCAAAATCCAAAGCAGCTCCGGATCAAATGGTACAGGTTCGATATGATTTATATGTGTTATCTGTGAAGTTTGGTATAAAACAGAATTCTTTTGGCGTGATTTGGACCTTAAATGCAAAAATTTGATGTTTAAAGAAGTTTTGAGGAATTTCATTGATTTTGGTTTAATTCATCGTTTTAGTGTTATTGTATATGTTTTGAAACCTCGAGCGAGTCCGTGTTAGGTTATATGACTTGTGTGTGTGGTTGGACAGGGTCCGGGGGCCCGGTTGTGTTTCGAATAAGCTTCGGGTCATTTTTTCTTCTTTTTGGCACTGTTGTTCTGTCTGCTATCTTTCCTTCTATGCGATCGCGAAGGCTGAGCCGCGATCGCATTGTATCAATTTGGACTGCCCAGTTTTTCTTAATCGCAATCGCATAGCTCCATTCGCGATCGTGGAAGTCCATCCTTTTCTTCTTTGCGTTCGCTTCCACTTGCACGCGATCACATAGTGAATCCATCTGTGGGCATCAGGTCATTCTTCTACGCGATCGCATTCCGTGCTTCGCGATCGCGTAGTGTAGCGTTGAGGCAGCAAATATTTCCTTATATGCGATTGCAGATGTTCCTTCGTGATCGCATAGAATCGTTTCTGGCCAATAATATTTTCCTCTACGCGATCACATACGTAGTCTCGCGATCGCGATGCTTTAAATACCTGGGCAGAATATAAGTTTCCAAAAACGAGGGTTTCGCCATTTTTAACATATTTTGACCTCTAGAACTCGGTTTTGGGCGATTCCTTGAGGGGTTTTCACACAAATCGAATGGGTAAGTGTTCTTCCACTAGAATTAATTATATTTCATGAATTAGTTCTTGTTTTCATCATTTAATTTGTGTTTTAGGTTGAGGGATTGTGGGTTTTGAAAGAAAGTTCCTAAAATGAAAAATCATGATTTGAAAGACCAAATGTTATTGGAATTGGATAAATTTAGTATGGGTGAACTCGTATCGGAATTTGTAAAATTTGTCGAGTTCCGAGGTGCGGACCCAGGGGTCGACTTTTGGGTCGATTTTTATGATTTTGTAAAGATTGAGACTTTATTATTCAGAATAGTTCCTTATACGTTTTATATGTATTTTGAAGTTGTTTTAGTTGATTTTGAGCCATCTGGAGGCCTTCCCGACTGAGAAGTCTATCTTTGAGTACCGGGTTGTCATCTTTGAGGTAAGTATCTTGCCTAACCTTGTATGGGGCAACTACCCCTTAGGATTGAGTCTTCCTTGTTGATTATAGTCCGAGTATGCGAGGTGACGAGTGTGTACTCGTACTTAATTGTAATTAGATTGCCCTTTTAGGATTCGTAGATTCTTATATTACCTGTGTATGATTTGTAATTGTTACACTTGAATCCTTGGCTATTAATTTCATTCCTTCCTGTTTAAATTAGAATTACTTGTTTTTGGATTCTTTTTTGGTTATTTGACTTTACTTGACTTAACTGAATATTCTACTTCTCTTATCATCATGCTATATTTTCTTCCTAGCTTGCCTAATTGACTATAATTAGTGTCATTTAGCCTTAGTTGGCTAGCCGTAGTTGGAACATTTATTCGTTGGAGTCAAGCATGCCCGTGAGTCTTACATTGTGATTTATATGACTATTCCCTTAAGTGCTACTTAGGTCTAATTGTTAGACATTTATGTTATTGGTATTTCCTTGATGTTTCCTATTATTGGGCCTTTTGTGTGAAGCCGAGCGTTATTCCGTGAAGTAAACTGTTTAGGTGAGATTGGTTATAGTTGTTTCCCTTGCCGAGATGTTATGGTTATTATTATTGTTATGTTGTTAATGATATGGATTGTATTGTTTACTCTCTTGCCGGGATGTTATGGTTCCTATTACTGCTTATGTTATTAATGATATGGATTGTATTGTTGACTCCCTTGTCGGGATGTTATGGTTCCTATTACTGCTTATGATGTTAATGATATGGTTTGTATTGTTGAATCCCTTGCCGGGATGTGACGGTTCCTATTACTGTTTATGCTGTGAACGATATCATTTGTACTATTGACTTCCTTGCCGGGATGTTGTGATTTCTATTACTGGTTAAGCTGTTAATGATATTGGTTGTATTATTGACTCCCTTGACGGGACATTCCGTGTTGTATTCATGCATTATTATTTCCGTCATTCTTGTTTGCCATTTACTGCATTTATTGGCCAGATTTGATATTCCTCTATACTGCATGGAAATTTCTGAGTAACGGACTGAGTCCCGATGGATAAATCTTGAGGAGATTTTTATCAAGGGATTTTTACTGAAAAGTATTATTGAAAAAGCAATAGTTTTGAAGTGATTATATTTGAATGACTTTTACATCGAAGGTATATTTGAAAATCACTAGTTTTGCCTAAAATGATATTTGGAAGACATTTATTGAGAAAGCCTCTTTGGAAAGCTTCGTAGTTTGAAAGAAACTATGTTATACGTAATCCTCTCTATTAATTATACTTATATCTACTTTTGGAGAAAGTATGTTTTCAAAGTAAATTCTTCCATACTAAAATGATTTTATTTGCAAAAGTTTTTCATATGAACTGTTGTTTAAAGATTTCTAGCAGTTATGGATTTTAATGGCTAAGGCCCAGTGTGAATAAGCCCACGTGGAGTTGAGTTATCGGTGTCCTCTATTTTATTGTGTTTCCTTTCGATTCGGCTTGTTTTGTTGTCCATCTTTTTGTGTATTTTTATGTTGTTTCGTGATTGATTTCTGTAATTTCCTTCCGCTTTATATTGTCATTGTGGTGGATTATCCTGAGAGGTCTTAGATAGATGTAACGTTCGGTCATTTCTATATTCATGTTATCTATTTTGTAGACCAGTGGTGTCTTGACTAGTCCTCGTCACTACTCCACCGAGGTTAGTCTTGATACTTACTGGGCACCGTTGTGGTGTGCTCATACTACACTTCTGCACATTTTTGTGTGCAGATCCAGGTATATATTATAGTAGCTGTGTGGATGATTACCGAGGAGACTCAAGGTAACCTGCTATTGCGTTCGCATGCGTCGGAGTCACCTTCTTTATATTTATTATTCATACACGGTTGTATCTACTTCCAAACAGTTGTGCTTAGAAGTTGTAGAAGATTCGTAGAGCTTATGACTTGTACTACCGGTTTTGGAAAAGTTTGTACATTCTGTTGAGATTTTATATCGAGAGTGCTAGCCTTCTTTTATTATTGTTGTTATTCATTAACTGTTAGGCTTACCTAGTCCCTAAGACTAGGTGCCATCACGATACCCAAAGGAGGAGAATTTGGGTCGTGAAAATCTTGGCCGAAACCTCTCCTTAAGTAACTATGAGAAGCTTGAATTTAGCTCTTTAGAAAATGACGTTAAAAGGTATGGAAAGTTTTGTTGAACTTTGAAGAGATTAAGATTGTCATTCCTAACATAATCTTTAAGAGAAATTACTTTAATGAAGCTATGGAAAGTGTTTGTGAGAATTCTTTCATAAGAAATTGTAGTTATTATTCAACTCTTTTTAGGTGGCCCAACAATTAAGCTTGGTGTCACACTTCTTTCTCAAAGTGTGACACCTTACAATCTTTAATGCTTAGTCATTTAAGTGTAAAGGATGATTTCCATGTTGGGGAAGGGTTAAATCTTATCCCACTTTTTAATTAATTACCCAATAATTAATCAATTACTCACATAATTAAAAAATTATCTCAACTTACTTAAAATACTACTCACTTTTAATATACTTTACGTGTCCTACTATCATGATCATAGGGTACCTTGTATGGCATTAGTCCATAAATATCGGGGGTTATAGCTCGGATCGTATTTTATCACAAATCGACAACCTTGAATGAAACGCGTTTTCCGTAATTCGTGTATCCTTTACCCTTCATGGCACTTACTTATCGCTTGTTATAAATAGCATAAATATGGTAACCTCAAGATAATCACATCCCCGAGTCTACATCGATTAACTGAAGGCGAAACTTTAACATACGAAAATGCGATATGTAACATCCTTTCCCCCTTAAAAACATTCGTCCTCGAATGTTTAAATTCCCGGGATCTATATAACTTCGGCATAGTCGATACCAACTCTTCCTGACGTCGAGCCTGCGCGGCTACTAATCGAGTTAATAGCTGAATAGCATCTCTCATGTCCTGACCCTGCTATAGAAATTTTCACGATTTAAATATGGTTATCTCAATTAAATTTTCGTAGCTTCGTATGTTATTATGATCTCTTTAGGTTGTTAGTCTTCACTTCGGTTAATGGAAAGCACTCACTTTGACTTGAGTAAAGTTGTCTTTGTGTGCTCTATAAGTTTGTTAGCGGATATAGTGTTTACGTTATTTTTGCTGGATAGGTGTTACACCCCATATTTTCGTACGTAAAATTAAAGCATAAGTAAATTGATGAAAGCTCGAAAATGAGATGTTACAAACCGCATTTTCGTATATTAAAGTTTCATCATAAGTTAATCGACGTAAGTTCGGGAATGATATTATTTTGAGATTATAAGCATTATGCTATTTCAAACAAGTGATAAGTAAATTCGTGAAGGTGAGGGGGTAAGAAAATCGAAGAAAATGAATTTCATCGAAGTTTGTCAATTTAGGATAAAATACGATCTGAGCTATAATACCCGGTATTTATGGACTAATGCCATACAAGGTACCATATGACCATGATAGTAAGATGTATAAAGTATGCTAAAAGTGAGTGTTATTTTAAGTAATTTGAGATAATTTTTAATTATGTGGGTAATTGATTAATTATTTCATAGTGGGAGATTATTAAATTAATCAAGAGATTAGTGGTTAATTAATGGTAATTTTGGATAAGCTTAAGGTGCCTAATGTAACGACCTGACCGGTCGTTTTCTGTTTTAGGACTTCATGCCCCTAAATGAGACTTCCTGTAGTTGTTTCTACTGATTTATGTCTTGCGGGGACATGTGGTTCGAGGTTTGGAGGAGTTTGGAGTGGTATAGGGACACTTATCTCCTTAGGGTTGGCCTTAAAAGGCCAAGTTTGACTTCGGTCAATATTTTTGGTAAACGATCTCGGAATCGAGATCTGAAGGTTCCGGTAGGTTCGTATGATGATTTCGGACTTGGGCGTGTGTTCGGAACGGGTTTTGGATGACCCGGAGGTGTTTCGACGCCTAATAGTGAATTAAGGTTTCCTTAAGATCAAACTTGAGGTTTGGAAGTGTTTTTGTGTTATCGAGATCCAAACGGAATTCCGAGACCGGGAATAGTTCCGTTATGTCATTTATGACTTGCTTGCAAAATGTGGTGTCATTCCGAGTAGTATAGGCAGGTTCGGCGTATTGAAAGCGAATTCAAGAACTTAAGGTTCTTAAGTTTGATCCAATAAGTTTTGGGGTATGATTTTTAGATTTAGTGTAGTTTCGGACGTTCCGAAAGCTCGAGCAAGACTGTACTATGATTTAGGACTTGTTGGTATATTTGGACAGGGTCTCGGATGGGCCCAGATGTCATTCGGGCATCGAGCGAGGCAAAAACCAGCCTTAAATGACTACTGGTGCACCAGATCTGGTGCGACCGCACCTGTGGAGGTTAAGTCGCAAGTGCGAGACTGCTTCTATGGTCCCAGCCTCGTAGGTGCGACCCCTGAGGGAGTTGCCTATTTTCGCAGAGGCGGACCCCTTTTCGCAGAAGCGGAGCCATAGGTGCAAAGCCAGGCCCCCTTCCCCTTCTCCGCAGATGCGAGACCACATGTGCGGTCCTCAAGCCGCAGGTGCGAAAAGCCTGTAGGCAATGAGTTTCGTTATAAATACGAGACTTAGCAATTTTTGAACACTATTCTTCATCTTTGGGCGATTTTGAGAGCATGCAATGATGGTATTCGACCTAGCTAGTGTAAGGTAAGTAATTCCTATTATAAATTTAGCTTAATACTTGAATTCTTAGGTATGTTAACACATCAAATTAGTGGAAATCATGGGTTTAGAGTAAAACCTAGGTTTTGACAAAAAAATGGGAAATTACTAAGAAATTTGTTAAGGAATCATACAAAAACTATATATTATTGATCCTTAGGCCTTGGGTGATAGTTTCCTTCAAAAATTTCCGGAATTCGAGCATGTGGGTCTGGAGGTGTGTTTAAGGATTTTCCCAATTTAGGTTGAAATGATCATTTAAGTAGGAGAATTAAGGACTTTGGAGTATAGACTGGTTTGTTTATGCAATATTTGACTAGTTTCGAGTTCTTAGGCGACGAATTGGGAGTTTCGGGCGTATTCTTGACCCGAGAAGTAAACTTGACGCGAGGTAAGTCTCCTTTCTAACCTTGTAAGAGGGAATTTTCCCCGTAGGTGAATTAAATGATTATGTGTTATTATTTGTGGGGGACTACGTACGTGCGAGGTGACGAGAGCCCGTGCGTAGTGACTATTATTGTTATGTCCGGGTAGTTAAGCCCACACCATGCCATGTGAATTCCATTAACTTGAGTAATATGCTTTGTAACTTCATTATATGAAATTTTGTTTCAAGAAAACCGTGAATGTGATGTTTTAAAAGAATTGTTATTTGGAAAGGATTGAAATAAAGATGTTGTGTTTACATGCGACCGCTTCACAATTTATATTCCACGAGCGGAGTGATGCTTTCCCCTGGTCTCATGGGAGCGGGTTGTACGCCACGACAGGTTAATAGATGCATCTATGGTTCGCGTTGTTTGACCCTTCAGCAGTGCACAGTTATTATTACTATGTTGGCCCAGGCCGGATGTCCTTATTCCACTATGCGCATGCTATTTTTCTGATGTTTTTATGTCTGTTAAGCTGTGAAATTTGTTGAAGATCGAACTGAAAACTTGTAATTTGGTGCTTCACCACGTATTTGGATTTTATTACGATTCGATATTTATTTCCGTAATATACATGCTTACTTGTTGTCCTATTTTAAATTATCACCTAAATATATTATTTGGACCCTAGTAAGTGTCAAGTCGACCTCTCGTCACTACTTCTTCGAGATTAGGCGGGACACTTATTGGGTACATATTATTTATGTACTCATGCTATGCTCTGTACTTAATTGTATAGGTTCTGAGGCAAGTGCATCTGGGTACTAGTCCGGAGCTCGTTCCTGAGTTATACTGGTCGAGGCTTCATGGTGAGCTACTTCTCTTGGCGACTTCCAGCAGCACCTTGGAGCTATTATTTTGCCATTTTTGTCTATACTTACTCAGACTTTTATTCTTTTGATAATATTCTATTAGATGCATGTAGACTTGTGACACTAGTTCCTGGCACACACGCTAGTAGACTTTATTTTTGGAATTTAAATCGTAAATTATGACTTCGTGATTATATTTTTTGTATAAAGTTGCCTAAGTTATCCGTTTCTACTTAATGTCTCAAAACTAAGTTAAGCAAGTGTTGAAAATGTTTTTGGTAAACTACATGAAACTCACTAGTAGATAATGGTGGGCTTGCCTGACTGCGGTGGTGGGCGCCATCACGACTTGGCTTAGGATTTGGGTCGTGACAACATGGTATCAGAGCTCTAGGTTCACGTAGGTCTCACGAGTTACAGGCAAGCCCAATAAAGTCTTGTGGATCGATACGGAGACGTCTGTATTTATCTTCGGGAGGCTATAGGGTGTTAGGAAATCTCTCTTTATTTACCTTCTATCGTGCAGTTGATAGTATACTAAATCTCACTCTTCTATTCTCTCACAGATGGTGAGGACGCGTACATCCGATGTTCTAGACCCGGGAAGGGCCGCTACCCCCGTCATCTGAGGCTGTGGCATAGGCTGGGGGAGGGCACCGACCCGAGGTAGGGTACGAGGGCGTCCCAGGACTGTACCAGTTGTGAACACCCAATTTTTGCCCCTCATGGAAATTACTCCTAAAAATAATCAAAAATATTTTTTTTTTTGAATTTTAGGAACTTTACTTTATTTAGTTGCATTTCATGCATGTTTAATACTTTAAAATTATAGAAAAAAATCATAAAAAGTTGTCACATTTTCATTTCGTGCCATTTTAGGTTTAAACTGTATTTTTAGGACTTAGTTACATTATTAAATGCATCTTCTAAAAATCAAAATTGCATTCGTAGGTTAATTAACTAATTAGTTGCACTAGTCCATCATTAGATAAAATAAATACATAGGCTAGTCAAGAAATAAATTTAAATTAAATTTGAGTCTAAAGTGGCTAATTCTGCAAAAGCATAAAAAGAAGAGAAGGCTGTTAAGGCTAAATTCGAACTGGACCAATTTTCATAGCCCAATTTCCTCCTAATCCGCCCTAACCCAAAATCCCACCTGCCCGACCTGGTCCGGCCCAATACCCATCCCCCTCACTTAAATACCCCAAGACCTAAATATCAGGGACCGAATCTCTATCTCCCATATCCGCCGTTTCCCCTCCCCGGTCTTCTTCTTCTCCACTACTTCCTCACCCCTGACTGAAGAACCCAAACCCAAAAACGAATTTCATCACCTAGCTAGCCGCTTCCCCTTTCCTTCTTGACTTCTCGACTCTCTCATCTTACTCTTACTCATTTCATTCTCACGGTTGGAAACATAGAGATTCACATATCTCTGAAAATACACCCATACACAAAAATGGCACTTAGTAACAAACGAAAAAGAATAAAGAAGAAAAGTTCGAAGTTCCTGTGTTAAAAGAGGCGACTTATCCTCATGTCACTGCTCGATTCAGCTGTTGAAGATTGAAGTTGCTCTATTGCTAAGCCTGCTGTTGCCGAGATCTTGCTGAGTTTCACTTGAATTGGTTCCAGCTTTAATTTGATTTTTTTAGTATCCTTGCTGCTCAATTAGGTCAGTTCCAAGCTCTCTTGTATTACATATTCGTCAAATGAAGAAAATACTTGAATTCATTTTGAATTTTCGTGGCTCTTTTCAAGTTGTGATTTCTGATTTCATTTTTGGTTTGGTGTTCGTTTCCATTTTAAACTGAAATTTTGTGTAATTTGGTGTTGTATATCTCACGTCCTAATTTTTTTTTCCGAGATTGGGTTTCTGTTTGATTGATTCTGATTCTTGAAAGTTAAAGTGTTAAAAGTCTTTATGTGTGAATCCATTTTGAGATGAACTGTGTAATTAGGGGTGGAGATTCTTTGTGAATGGAGCGCTAATTGTACCTTTTACTTTCTCTCTAAACATTTTGAGCATTTGTTGGAACTGTTTGCCTTGATCATCAGGTTCCCAGGAAGTGTAACTATTTAGGAAGCTGCAATTTCTTTTTTGACATGTTCTGTTATTCGAAAGCGTCTTAAATCCGAAAAAAAATAATCCTAAAACAGGCTGCAAGTAGTCATTAGATCTACCTCATAAATGATTTCTTCATTTTCCCTTGAGAACTTGAGATTCTTGGGATTTAGTTCTGTATTGAAAGCTGGTCTATTTGAGATTGAAGTTGAAGTTTAATCTGCTACCGAGTCCTTCATTTAAGTGCTTTATTTACACTTTGTTAGTCATGGGCTTGCCTGAAGTGACAATCTTTGAAATACTGGCACATCATTTTTGTTTCTATTATCAAATGAGTTATCTTGCGGCATTTTCACGTTAATTTTATGTTTTTGTATAGCAATTGGAGAAAGAAAAAAAAATTATTGTTTATGCGTGCCATTCCTCTAATGCATTACATATGATTATTCATCAGCGTCGCTAATCTCTTTTGTGTCTATCCATGTCTTGTCCTTCTAGCTTTGAGACTCTTAGCAGTTAAAAACTAGGTGAATTTGTCTTTATGTGCCACTTCATTAAGTGGGTAAGTATTTGTATATTTACATTGTTTAATTCAGGTATTTTTCAACTTAAGAAAGTCAAATTTCATAGTTGTGCTCGGTTACATCATATGGTTTATATTAGTAGATGACTTCTTGTGATTGAATGTATTCACAGTGTTGTGTTTGAGAACTCTTTTTTTATATGTATTTATAGCATTAGTACTCCACTAAGTGTGATAGCAATTTCTTATTTGATTGTCTGATCAAAATGAGGGCGTTATTTGTTACAAATTGTCATAGTAGATTATCTAAATCCTTCTAGCCTAGTAAGGTAATTGAACATGCTAATAAATCCATAGCTAAAACACATTACCTCTTCCACAATAATCTTCCATAAATCATGGCC
The DNA here is from genome assembly GCA_005239525.1 of Nicotiana knightiana. Classification (NCBI taxonomy): domain Eukaryota; kingdom Viridiplantae; phylum Streptophyta; class Magnoliopsida; order Solanales; family Solanaceae; genus Nicotiana; species Nicotiana knightiana. The sequence goes on from ML396961.1 coordinate 20,846, forward strand.
TCACATCGAATCCCAAATTAGTTTAAGAAATTGACCTAAGAAAATAATAGTTTTTGCTTCAAATAAGCAATTAAATCATCGCGACCATAGTCATGATTCTATAATCTACACTCGGGTGTGACAACTCATGTCCCCGACTCTAACTAAAAATAATAATAATAATCACACATTGTAATTGCGCGTGCATTTCATGTGGCACGGTTATAATGTGTCCAAAAATAAATAAGTGCACGCCATCGTGACTTGTTTCAAGATAAATCCATAAATATTCAAAGCGGCTAAAAATTGAAAAGGCTAAATGCACAATAGGCTAAAACACGTAAATAATCAGACAATTTAGGCCAAATAATAAAACTTAAGCGACTGTGGTAGAACCACGGAACTCGGGAATGCCTAACACCTTCTCCCGGGTTAACAGAATTCCTTACTCGGATTTTTGGTCGCAGATAACTTAAAACAGAGTCAAAATTTCCTCGGTTGGGGATTTTTTTTTTAAATAAAACGGTGTCCCAAAACATCGTCAAAAATCTGGGTGGCGACTCTGAATAATAAATCCCAAATCCGAATAATGTCACTTTAATTGGAAAAAACTCCCTTATTACCCTTCATTAATTCGGGGTAGTGAAAAAGGAGGTGTGACAGCTCTGGCGACTCTGCTGGGGATTAGAACCCAGAATCTCTGGTTCAGGGTTCAGAATTCGAGCTTAGAATAACTGTTATATTTGGCTGTATTATCTGATTTTACATGTTTGAACCTAATGTGCTAAATGCCCCCTTTTACCGCTTTGATGTTATCTGAACTGTATATAAATTGTGCTGAAACCCTCTTCTCTCTGAGTCTTCTAAATCATCTGGGAAATGTGCACTTCGTGTGACCTCTTTTGTGTTAGAGTCATATCCAAATTTTAGAACGAGGTTCGGGCAAGTTACAAAGCCGGTGAAGCTTCTGTATTCCCGGTACGCTGCCCCCCTCGGATCGAGTTGTCCGCTCGGGTAAGCCAGGTCTAGAACAATAAACCCCAGGATTTAAACTTAGAATAACATAGCCTCATGCCGGATCCCTAGTAGGAACGTTTGTTTGCATCATGTGCATTTGACCTTAGGGACTCAACACAGGGGTTGGGTCCATCTAGGACAGGTGTACCCAATTTAAAAGACCATCCTGATACATCTTACGTGCTACTTGCGTGTCTGTTTATTTTGGCTTACATGTTGACTAGCTTCTAGAATGGGAAATAAAATTTAAAAAAAGGGAAATTGAAAGAAAAATCAAGAGTAAGAGGTAGGTATTTGAAAAATGCTGAAACTCTACCGAAAAAAAAAAAGAAAATAAGTGTATGTTTTCAAAAGTAATATTTTTCCGGTTCCGTCAAAACTGGCAGAACTACGCGGGTCTGATTCAACTGGATGTGAGATACGTAGGCAAACCTCATAGGTTCCGGCCCCCTTTTTTTTTTAAAAAAATTCAAAAATATTTTTCTTTAATTCATTTTTAAGAGTCTTTCTTTTAGAAAATCCTGAAAAAAATAAAAAAAAAACTAAGAAACATTTTATACCAAAAATATTTTATTTGTAGGAGTCTTTCATTAGAAAAAAAAAAGAGACAAATAAAATCAAAAATCCAAAAAATATATTTTCTTTCTTCTTTAGAAGTCTTTCTTTGAAAAAAAAATTTGAAAAAAAAAAACAAAATAAAAAAAAGAGATAAAATCAAAAATCCAAAAATATTTTCATTCTTCTTTCGAAAATCGAAAATAAAATTCAAGCTTCAAAAATATTTTCTTTTTCTTTAGAAGTAGTTCTTTCATAAATTCAAAATAAAAGTCCAAAAATATTTCTTTTCTTCTTTAGAAATTTTTCTTTCGAAATTCCAAAAAAACATATATTTTCTTCTTCTTTAGAAGTCTTTCTTTTCAAAAATAAAAACAAAAACAAAAAAAAGACAAATCTAGATCCAAAAAGATTTTCTTTCTTCTTTTTAAGTCTTTGTTTCAAAAAAAATAAATACAAAAAGAAATTCAAAAAAAAAAAAGAGTTAGGTTATTCATATTATTCCAATCTTCCCGAACTACGCAAGATCTGATTCATGCGGCGTCATGATACGTAGGCAACCCACATCAGGTTCAATCGAATGATTTTGAAAAAAAAAAGTGAAAAAAAAGAGAATGATAATAAGGACCGACTGAGTCCATTTTAACGTGTCTTTTGTTTTGAATTGTGAAGATAGATTGAGGTGGTCGGTTTGTGGTAAGCTGTCAACACAAAATCCAAGGGAAAAATGACAAGCGACGTTGAAGTTGTTACTAGCAGTTGTGAGACTCAGGGTCAGAAGGTTCAACAAGAGTCTACTGTGGTTGAGGAAAATAGAGTACTGAAACAGAAAATGACTGAAATGTGTCAAGCATGGGCCAATGGCCAAGGACCGCCCTTTTCTTCTCATGGTTTCCCAGAATTCACACCCATCTCGACAACTACCATTCCGGTCTCATTGTCTGATCAATCCTATCCACATGGGTTCAGTCTTTATCCTAGCTGTACGACCACAGTTGGAACTCCAGTTGCATGCTCTCAAAGTTTGCCATCGACAACCAATTAGACAACCGCTGATGTTACGCCTGTCTTCACTATCCCACAACCAACAGTGGTACAGAGGAAAACTCATGAGTCACAATTTGCTACCCATCAATAACAATATCACTCTCCTGAGTACTATTCGTACCTATTTGATCTTCCTGCAAATATTGAGAAGCGTGCCCAAAAGATGGCACGGGAAGAAATGACCCAAAGAGTGAAAAGCTTAGAACAACAGTTGAAAAACATGCAAGGGTTGGCTGGTCAGAAGAGTATTGGCTTCAGGGATCTATGTATGTTCCCCGATGTTCGTTTTCTACTTGGTTTCAAGATCCCTAAATTTGAAAAGTATGATGGACACGGCGACCCCATAGCCCACCTGAAAAGGTATTGCAATCAACTAAGAGGTGCGGGAGGAAAGGACGAATTATTGATGGCTTATTTTGGGGAAAGCCTTACAGGGGTAGCCTCTGAAGGGTTTACTGATCAAGACACATCTCGATGGTATGTCTGGGATGACATGGCTCAGGCCTTTGTCAAACAGTTCCAATACAACATCGACATTGCCTCAGACCGCAATTCCCTTTCCAACCTGAAGAAGAAACCAACTGATAGTTTCAGGGAATATGCCATTAAATGGAGAAATCAAGCGGCTAGAGTTAAGCCACCCATGGATGACCACGATCTAATCACTGTCTTCCTTCAGGCGCAAAAGCCAGATTACTTACAAAACATGATGTCCGCAGTTGGAAAATCCTTCTCGGAAGCAATCAAAATGGGAGAAATGGTAGAGAATGCCCTTAAGATAGGCAGAATTATAAGTCAAGAAGTGTTCAAAGCCGCAACTCAGGCTGTCCAAATTAAATCTGGTAATTTTAGTGACATGAATGAGAAAGATGAAGAAATCATGATGGCATCAGGGTTGAGAAGAGGTCCTAGGAGAACATCTCGAAGGTATGACCAGCCTCGTCTGTTTTCCGATGATTCCCCTGAGAAATCCTATCCACCTCAAAACCCACAATACTCCTTGCTCGACCTGAGTATGTTGTCCAGCCACCAAGACACCCCAAAAGGCGAGCATTGCAAAATCTCCACCAGCCTCTACAGAATTTCCAAGTGCCCTATAACCCACATCCAGGCAAAGGGTATAGAGGAGAACAAAGGTTGAAAGATAATTTTACACCAATAGGAGAGTCATATGCAAGCTTGTTTGAGAAATTAAAGGGTTATGACATGATTGCACCCATTCCTCCAAATCACGTGGATCCACGTGCAAGAAGCTTTGACCCTTCTAAAAGGTGTGAATACCATTTCAATGCCCAGGGACACGATGTTGAAAGCTGTCGGGATTTGAAAAGAGAAATAGAAAGGATGATCCAGGAAAATCTGATTTTGATCCAAGACAGTGACACCCAGAATATCACGCAGAATAATTTACCTACACATGATAATGTACAATTTGTGGGGAGTGAATGGGATAGGATGGAAGAAGGAACTTCATTCATTATTAAAAAAACTCCCCTCGCGAATTTGCTGACTGAAGTTAATGATTTTGAAATTGGAGAATGCTCTGCTGATTCTGATGAGCGAATTTGTGGCTAAATGTCAAGCTTCGCAATTGAAAACCAATTCCCCCCTCACTAGGAAGGAATAATGGTAGCTTGTTTTGTTGTTTTTTCTATTATCTGGGTTATTTCAGGGTTGTGATCCAGATTTTATTTGTTTTATTGAGTCAAACCCTTCTATCCTTCTGTTCTGTTTGTGTCCGTCTTGTCTGTCTATTTTTTTGCTATTTTTATTATCCGGGTTATTTTAGGGTTGTAACTCGGATTTTAGGTGTTTGTCTTGTTGTTAAGACCTTCCATCCTTTGCTCAATGAAATACAATTTGTCCTTTTGTTTCATTCCATGCTTAGTTCCTTTCTCGCTAGTTTTAGTGATAGACATGCATGCGGAAATTTTAGCCAGACTTAAAAAACTGATTTAGTCTTGAATGAGATAAGTGAGAAACAGACACTTTTGAGGATGAATAAATATTTGAGATACTTTGGAACTAAGGTCGAGTAAAATTCACCTTCAAATCATTGTGAAGATCGGGCTTGAGGATTTTTAATCAGTTGAAGCTTGGTCGGAAGTTTGGCATTAATGGATGGAAAGTGTCTTTCGACCACGACACACCAAGAAGATAGACATGTTCATCAACGCTATGATCGCAAAAAGATAATATCTTTTGACGTTCTCGAGGCTGGGAGGCCCTTTTTCTTCTATCTAAACACTTTATACCCTTCTCTACCCCTTTTGAGCTGGTGTCATTTTTCTTTGACCACCCTCTTTTGTAATCAAGTTTAGAGTCAAAAGTCAAAAGTGAAAAGGAAAAAAAAATTGAAAAAAATCCATGCCCCAAGAGTACAAATTGGGGAAGCTCTTAGAAAGTTCAAATGAAAAAAAAAAGAGAAAAAAAACATGAAAAAAAAAGATAGAAAGAAAAAAAAATAGTTAGCTCAGATGTTTGAACTATGTTAGACCTGATTCCTAAAAAAAATGAGGATACGTAGGCAGCCTTACACCGTTCGGTCCAACCAAATAAGATTCAAAAGAAAAAGAAAAAAAATCTAGAAAAATCCCCAGTAGCTAAAACTAGGGCAGAAATTTTATCTCACTTTTGAAAGAGTCGATTCCAAGAGTTGTAAGTCTACAACCCCCTCATTTTGAGTCTACTTTAAGCCTTAATGCCGACCCTCCTCTCCAACCCTATCCAAAAACATTCCAAATAAAGACCTCCCGATATGCTTTCAAGAATGCCAATTGAAGTACGCCATGAGCAACGGTTTTCACGCGACATAAAGCACTGTCAAGTTGCTCATCCAATAAAGCAAAAGAAAAGAAAAAATAAAGAAGAAAAAATGAGAGAGTCTTACTATTGAAAACCCTCACAGGCACTATAAGGCGATGGTAAGTAGAGAAAAATAAATGAGAGAGACTTGTTGGTGAAAAACCCTCGAGGCACCACTAGTTGATAGTGAGTCGTGAAGCTGATATAAAGGATTGGTACGAACAAGCCCGACTTCAAAGGTCATAAGAATGGTAAAAAGAAATATTAGATAAGTTTGATAGATCAAGCCGTTAAGTCCAAAATGCATGTCATGATCACTAAGGCTAGTTACCGCAAAAAAAAAAAAGGTCTTTTCCTTATGTCCTTCTGATAGAGGCATTTCTTGTTAATACTTGCTTCTTTGAATCATTGTGTCCTTCACTCTGAGTCAGTCTTTGTCAAAACAAGCAAGAAAATATTTCAAAATCTGCTATCAGCTTTTCAGTTGCACAAAAGTGAGTTTGGCCAGCAATCCAATGTTACAGTCAATATGCATTGAGAATTCATGCAGAGGCTTCCCCCAAAAGACCCTTGTCAGCATACTTGGCGCAAACAAAGATAATTGGTGATTCCCCCTGACAATCAAATTTCTCCAAAAGGTAGAAGCCATTCAAGATATCAGAAAGATCGCCTAAGCAAAGATCTCCTATTGGGATAAGTCTGGTTGAGCCACAAATACAAATGGTACTGGGTGTGAAACAATCAGGGTTGATGCAGAGCAAAAAAGTCTCTTGAAAATCGACTCAAGTTGATTGAGCAAAATCCAAGATGCTCAAGACTCAAGGCCACAAACCGACCACCACTTTTAAAACTGATGAAATTTTCTTTGTTTAAAACAGGAACAAAGCAGTGCAAGAAAGTTGGTTCAAAACCCAAAAAAAAAGAAAAAAAAGAAGAAAAAGAGAGGAGAAGAGCCGAAAAAGGGAAGTTTTTCAAATCTTTACCTTTATTTGTCTTTCAAGTGTACATAGAATGTCGCCATTACTCTTCACATTTTTCCTCCTAGGATAAAAAGTCCTAGTCTGACGAATCTTTCTCCTAAGATAAAAGACCTAGTCTGATGAACTTTCTCCTAGGATCGAAATCTTAATCCAATGAATTTTTCTCCTAAGACAAGAAAACCTAGTCTGATGAATCTTTCTCCTAGGATAGAAATCTTGTCTGATGAATCTTTCTCTTAAGATAATAAAAAAAAGACCTAGTCTGATGAACTTTCTCTTAGGATCAAAATCTTAGTCTGATGAATCTTTCTCCTAAGATAACAAAAAAAATGACCTAGTCTGATGATCTTTCTCCTAGGATCAAAATCTTAGTCCGATGAATCTTTATCCTAAGATAGAAGACCTAGTCTGATGAATTTTCTCCTAGGATCAAAATCTTAGTCCGATGAATCTTTCTCCTAAGATATAAAAAAGAGACCTAGTCTAATGAACTTTCTCCTAGGATCAAAATCTTAGTCTGATGAATCTTTCTCCTAAGATAATAGAAAACCTAGTCTGATGAACTCTCTCCTAGGATCAAAATCTTAGTCCGATGAATCTTTCTCCTAAGATATAAAAAAGAGACCTAGTCTGATGAACTTTCTCCTAGGATCAAAATCTTAGTCTGATGAATCTTAAGATAA
>ML396961.1:27996-63872 GCA_005239525.1 Nicotiana knightiana
TTTCTCCTAGGATCAAAATCTTAGTCTGATGAATCTTTCTCCTAAGATAACAAAAAAAATGACCTAGTCTGATGAATCTTTCTCCTAGGATCAAAATCTTAGTCTGATGACTCTTTCTCCTAAGATATAGAAAACCTAGTCTGATGAACTTTCTCCTACGATCAAAATCTTAGTCCGATGAATCTTTTTCCTAAGATAGAAAACCTAGTCTGATGAACTTTCTCCTAGGATAAATGTCTTGATAAATGTCTTAGTCTGATGAATCTTTCTCCTAAGATAGAAAACCTAGTCTGATGAACTTTCTCCTAGGATAGAAATCTTAGTCTGATGAATCTTTCTCCTAAGATAACAAAAAGAGACCTAGGCTGATGAATCTTTCTCCTAAGATATAGAAAACCTAGTCTGATGAACTTTCTCCTAAGATATAGAAAACCTAGTCTGATGAACTTTCTCCTAGGATCAAAATCTTAGTCTGATAGATCTTTCTCCTAAGATAATAACCAAGAAAAAAAAACCTAGTCTGATGAACTTTCTCCTAGGATCGAAATCTTAGTCTGATGAATCTTTCTCCTAAGATAGAAAACCTAGTTTGATGAACTTTCTCCTAGGATCGAAATCTTAGTCTGATGAATCTTTCTCCTAAGATACAAAAAAAAAAGACCTAGGCTGATGAATTTTTTCCTAGGATCAACGTCTTAATCTGATAAATTTTCTCCTAGGATTAACGTCTTAGTCTGATGAATCTTTCTCCTAAGATAGAAAACCTAGTTTGATGAACTTTCTCCTAGGATAGAAATCTTAGTCTGATGAATCTTTCTCCTAAGATAGCAAAAAAAATGATCTAGTCTGATGAATCTTTCTCCTAGGATCAAAATCTTAGTCCGATGAATCTTTCTCCTAAGATAAAAGACCTAGTCTGATGAATTTTCTCCTAGGATCAAAATCTTAGTCTAATGAATCTTTCTCCTAAGATACCAAAAAAAATATCGAAAAAACAAAAAAAAAATCCTGCTTGATTCATTTTAGCATAGATATACAATTCAGTAGTCGCTCTTCCAACATAGGGTCTCCAATACCTAGTTGATTTTATTTTTAGACATAGGGTCTCCACTCCCTAGTCTTCTTTCCAACATAGGGTCTCCAATCCCTAGTTGATTTTATTTTTAGACATAGGGTCTCCACTCCCTAGTCTTCCTTCCAACATAGGTCCCACTTCCTAGCAGACACCGGCATAACCTGGTGATCTTTCTGACAACAGCATAACCTGTTGATCATCTCCTGACACTGGCATAACCCAGTGATTTATTTCCCCCAGGCAATAACATAACCTGTTGACCTTTCAAAACATCGGCATAACCTGGTGATCTTTTCTGACAACAGCATAACCCATTGATCCTCCCTCAGACACCAGCATAACCTGGTGATCTTTTCTTAACGGCAGCATAACCTGTCGATCTTTTCCAACATAGGGTCTCCAATCCCTAGTTGATTTTACTCTTTAGGCATAGGGTATCCACTCCCTAGTCTACAATAACTCCGGATGCACCATTCCCGGCTTTTTGCTTTCAATAATAAAGTAGCATAGATTTCATTACAATAACTCATGAAATTTTCCTAGTGAAAACTGGGGCAGAAAGTTTCGTTCGTTTATTTTTTATTTTTGCGCAGATACATTTTTAGGACAATGGACTCAAGACGACCAAAATAAGAAGTTTTGATCCAGAATAAAAGAAAAGAAGAAAAAGAGAAGGCCAAACCCAAGGTGCAGAAGCGAAAATGATATAGACTGCTCAAGACAGATTGAAGTCACAAGCTATGCATGCCCCTTCTTGATCCGAAAAGTTGAAGAACATTGAACCAACACCTATAACTAACAAGCATCAAGATTCAGATCGGAGTCTTTATAAAGAAGCAGCCAAGACTCAAGATCAAGCTTCAGAAGACTCATAGCTAGGAATCTTGGAACTCGTAGTTGATAGGTTTAGTTTAGTCTTTTTCATTTTGATTTTGGTGTAACAAGGAGCTCAGCAAGCAGTAACAGCAGCAAAAAATGGTGAAATCACGGCCTCTTGGTAGTCCCAGCTACCAAAACTTCGAGAACTACACTGACCTGATTCCTTTATAGCCAAGGATATGTAGGCAACCTCCGAAGCAAGGTTCGGTTGAACTTTTCTCAAAATGCTTCCAAATGGAGTACCAAACGGGCAAAAATTGCTCGTATTTTCTCACTTTATCTTTTCCCGAAAACTCTTCATGTTCTCGAGCAAAGAGGGGCAGCTGTGAACACCCAATTTTTGCCCCGCATGAAAATTACTCCTAAAAATAATCAAAATATAAAAATAAAAAAATTGAATTTTAGGAACTTTAATTTATTTAGTTGCATTTCATGCATGTTTAATACTTTAAAATTATAGAAAAAATCATAAAAAGTTGTCACGTTTTCATTTCGTTCCATTTTAGGTTTAAACGGCATTTTTAGGATTTAGTTACATTACTAAATGCATCTTCTAAAAATCAAAACTGCATTCGTAGGTCAATTAATTAATTAGTTGCACTAGTCCATCATTAGATAAAATAAATACATAGGCTAACCAAGAAATAGATTTAAATTAAATTTGAGTATAAAGTGATTAATTCTGCAAAAGCATAAAAAGAAGAGAAGGTTGTTAAGGCTAAATTCGAACTAGGCCAATTTTCATGGCCCAATTTCCTTCTAATCCGCCCTAACCCAAAATCCCACCTGCCCGACCCGGTCCGGCCCAATACACATCCCCCTCACTTAAATACCCCAAGACCTAAAAATCAGGGACCGAATCTCTATCTCCTATATTTGCCGTTTCCCCTCCCCGGTCTTCTTCTTCTCCACTCCTTCCTCACCCCTGACTGAAGAACCCAAACCCAAAAAAAAATTTCATCACCTAGCTAGTCGCTGCCCCTTTCCTTCTTGACTTCTCAACTCTCTCATCTTACTCTTACTCATTTCATTCTCACGGTTCGAAACATAGAGATTCACATATATCTGAAAATACACCCATACACAAAAATGGCACTTAGCAACAATCGAAAAAAAAAATAAAGAAGAAAAGTTCGAAGTTCCTGTGTTAAAAGAGGCGACTTATCCTCATGTCACTGCTCGATTCAGCTGTTGGAGATTGAAGTTTCTCTATTGCTAAGCGTGTTGTTGCCGAGATCTTGCTGAGCTTCACTTGAATTGGTTCCATCTTTGATTTGATTTTTTTTAGTGTCTTCGCTGCTCAATTAGGTCAGTTCCAAGCTCTCTTGTATTACATATTCATCAAATGACGAAAATGCTTGAATTCATTTTGAATTTTCGTGGCTCTTTTCAAGTCATGGGCTTGCCTGAAGTGACAAACTTTGACATATTGCCACATCATTTTTGTTTCTATTATCAAATGAGTTATCTTGCGGCGTTTTCACGTTAATTTTATGTTTTATTATAGCAATTGGAAAAAGAAAAAAAATTATTGTTTCTGCGTACCATTCCTCTAATGGATTACATATGATTATTCATCAGCGTCGCTAATCTCTTTTTTATCTCTCCATGTCTTGTCCTTCTAGCTTTGAGACTCTTAGCAGTTAAAAACTAGGTTGATTTGTCTTTATGTGCCACTTCATTAAGTGGGTAAGTATCTGTATATTTAAATTGTTTAATTCAGGTATTTGTCAACTTAAGAAAGTCAAATTTCATAGTTGTGCTCGGTTACATCATATGGTTTATTTAGTAGATGACTTCTTGTGATCGAATGTATTGACAGTGTTGTGTTTGAGAACTCTTTTTTTATATGTATTTATAGCATTAGTACTCCACTAAGTGTGATAGCAATTTGTTATTTGATTGTCTGATCAAAATGAGGTCGTTATTTGTTACAAATTGTCATAGTAGATTATCTAAATCCTTCTAGCCTAGTAAGGTAATTGAACATGCTAATAAAGCCATAGCTAAAACACACTACCTCTTCCACAATAATCTTCCATAAATCATGGCCTCACATCGAATCCCAAATTAGTTTAAGAAATTGACCTAAGAAAATAATAGTTTTTGCTTCAAATAAGCAATTAAATCATCGCGACCATAGTCATGATTCTATAATCTGCACTCGGGTGTGACAACTCATGTCCCCGACTCTAACTAAAAATAATAATAATAATCACACTTTGTAATTGCGGGTGCATTTCATGTGGCGCGGTTATAATGTGTCCAAAAACAAATAAGTGCACGCTATCGTGACTTGTTTCAAGATAAATCCATAAATATTCAAAGCGGCTAAAAATTGAAAAGGCTAAATGCACAATAGGCTAAAACACATAAATAATCAGACAATTTAGGCCAAATAATAATAGTTAAGCGACCGTGGTAGAACCACGGAACTAGGGAATGCCTAACACCTTCTCCCGGGTTAGCAAAATTTCTTACTCGGATTTTTGGTCGCAAATAACTTAAAACAGAGTCAAAATTTCCTCAGTTTGAGATTTTTGTTTTTAATAAAACGGTGTCCCGGAACATCGTCAAAAATTCGAGTGGCGACTCTGAAAACCATAATAAATCCCAAATCCGAATAATGTCACTTTAATTGGAAAAAACTCCCTTATTACCCTTCATTAATTCGGGGTAGTGAAAAAGGAGGTGTGACACCAGTTACACCCCCAACGGATCCAGTAGAGGCTCCCATCACTGAGGAGCAAGGCGAGGTGCCCACAGCAGATCCTGCCCCTTTGGACTTTATGACAGCGCCAGGATTTCAGGAGGTCATGGGTCGTATGATGCGGTTCATGGACACCATGACTCAGGTTATTTTATTTCCAGCAGATCCGGCCACATCTCAGGTGGGAGGGGGAGTACAGACCCCTGCTGCACAGGCTGCCGGACATGCAGCAGCAGTATATCAGACCCCGGGTACACTACCTGTGGGCGGAGTCAAGCCAGCAGCAGCAACACCTGAGGTCAGACCAACTGCGGATGATGATCCGCAGAAGTTATTAGACAGGTGGACCAGACTACACCCTCTTATCTACGGAGGCGAGCGTCATGAGGATGCACAGGACTTTATTGATAGGTATAGGGACAGACTGCACAACATGAGGATACTGGAGTCTCATGGAGTCGACTTCACTACTTTTCAGCTAGAGGGCAGGGCCCGCAGATGGTGGCAATCTTACCTCCTTGGCAGACCGGCAGATTCTCCCCCCATCACTTAGTAGCAGTTCACTCAGTTATTCATGGACAGATATATTCCACCCTTTGAGAGAGAAGAGCTGCGGTATCAGTTTGAACAGCTGGAGTAGGGTCAGATGTCAGTGACCGACTATGAGGCTAGGTTTTCTGAGTTGTCTCATCATGCACTTATGATACTTCCTACTGACTCAGAGAGTGAGGATATTTGTAGCCAGATTACACTCAGGTATTAGGGACAACATGGCCTGAGAGATGGAGATGGGGACTCCTTATCAGCTTGTGGTAGAGATTGCTCGCAGGATCGAGGGTTATCGGTCGAGGAGCAGAGAGCAGGGTCAGCAGGATAAGAGAGCTAGATTTTATGGGGATTTCAGAGGTGCTACAGCTAGGGGCAGAGGTCAGTTTGGTAGGGGCCAGCCCAGTAGGTCCCCATATTTAGCACCACCACCACATCCACGAGGTGTCCAAGCAAGGACTTATTTTAGCGCCATGCCGGAGAGTTCTTACCGCCCGCCAGCTATTCAGGGGTCCTCCGGCGGGTACTCTGGTCATCAGGGGTCTTTCGGCCCTTACTTCAGTTCTATGCCCGAGATTTCACATCGCCCTCCCACTATTCAGTGTTCTTCTTCAGGGCAGCAGACCATGGTGTCGGGAGGTTGTTATGAGTGTGGGGATCCAGGTCACATGAAGAGGCATTGTCCCAGGCTTCGGGGCAAGGTAGTGCAGCAGGGTCACCAGCCTATGAGATCAACACCAGCTGTTCGGCCACCCAGAGGTGGGGACAGGCTGGTAGGGATCATCCTAGAGGTGGAGGCCAGGCAAAGGGAGCCCAGTCAGCTCCTGTTTGTTTCGGTAGAGGTCAATCATCCGGCGCTCCAGCCAGATTCTATGTTATTCCGGCCAGATCAGATGTAGTGGCCTCAGATGCCATGATCACAAGTATTATTTCAGTATGCAGTAGAGATGCATCGGTATTATTCGATCCAGGGTCCACTTACTCATATGTATCAGCCTTATTCTCATTCCCTGGACATTCCTTGTGAGTCCTTGGGTACTTTTTTTTATGTGTCCACTCCCGTGGACGATTCTATGGTCGAGGACCGGATTTATCGGTCCTGTGTGGTTACATTCTGTGGGTTCAAGTCCATGGGACCTCCTGTTGCTTGATATGGTTGATTTTGAGGTCATCCTGGGCATGGATTGGCTGTCTCCCTATCATTCCATTCTATATTTCCATGCCAAGACTATTACTCTAGCCATGCCCGAGTTGCTGAGATTGGAGTGGAGAGGTTCCTCAGTTAGTGCCGCTAGTCGGGTTATTTCTTTCCTGAAGGCTCGACATATGGTCGAGAAGGGTTTTTTGGCTTATCTTTCCTATGTGGGGGACACCACCGCCGAGTCTCCGACGATTGATTCAGTGCAAGTAGTTCGAGATTTTGATGGTGTATTCCCTTCAGACCCTCGAGGCATGCCACCGTATCGTGACATTGATTTTTGCATTGACTTAGCTCCATACACCCAGCCTATATCTATTCCCTCGTACCGTATGGATCCGAAGGAATTGAGGGAACTGAAAGAACAGCTTGAGGATTTGTTGGCTAAGGAGTTTATCAGACCGAGTGTATCGCCTTAGGGTGCTCCAGTGTTATTTGTAAAAAAGAAGGATGGGACTACGCGGATGTGTATTGACTACTGCCAGTTGAACAAAGTCACCATCAAGAACAAGTACCCATTGTCGCATATCGATGATTTGTTTGAGTAGTTGCATGGTGCTCGGGTGTTTTCTAAGATTGACCTTAGATCGGGGTACCATCAGTTGAAGATTCGGGACTCGGATGTTCCGAAGACGGCCTTTCGTACGAGATATGGTCATTATGAGTTCTTGGTGATGTCCTTTGGCTTGACTAATGCCCCAGCAGCATTTATGGACTTGATGTACAGGATGTTCAGGCCTTATATTAATTATTTTGTCATCAGCTTCATTGATGACATTCTGATTTACTCACGTAGCCTGGGGGAGCACGAGCAGCATTTGAGGGTTGTGCTCCAGACTTTGCGAGAACAGAAGTTGTATGCTAAGTTCTCCAAGTGTGAGTTTTGGTTGGATTTTGTGGAATTCTTGGGGAATGTGGTATCCGTAGAAGGTATCAAGGTTGATCCTAAGAAGATTGAGGCAGTTCAGAGTTGACTACGCCCTACTTCAGCTACCGAGATCAGGAGCTTCTTGGGTCTAGCAGGTTATTATCGCCGAATTGTGGAGGGTTTTTCATCCATTGCAGCTCCTCTTACTAGATTGACTCAGAAGAATTCCCCATTCCGATGGTCCGACCAGTGTGGGGCGAGATTTCAGAAGCTCAAGACAGCATTGACCTCAACACAAGTTCTAGTGTTGCCTTCCGGTTCTGAGATGTATACGGTTTATTGTGATGCTTCACGCGTTGGTTTAGGTTGTGTGTTGATGCAGGAGGGGAGAGTTATTGCATATTCTTCACGACAGTTGAAGGTTCATGAGACGAATTACCATGTGCACGATCTGGAGTTGGCGGTGATTGTTCATGCTCTCAAGATTTGGAGGCACTACTTGTATGGGGTGCCTTGTGAGGTTTATATAGATCGTCGCAGTTTGCAGCACTTTTTCAAGCAAAGGGATCTTAATTTGAGGCAGCGTAGGTGGCTTGAGTTGCTGAAGAATTATGACATCACCATTCTTTATCATCCGGGCAAGGCTAACGTGGTTGCAGAGGCCTTAAGCAGGAAGGCAGATAGTATGGATAGTTTGGCTTTCATTTCAGCAGAGGAGAGACCTCTAGATTTGGACATTCAATCCTTGGCTAATCGCCTGGTGAGGTTGGACCTTTCAGAGCCCAGCCGAGTTCTCGCACGTGTGGTTGCTCAGTCTTCATTATTGGGGGAGATCAAGGCTCAGTAGTTTGATGATCCGCGCTTGGCAGAGCGCGGGACACAGTGGTACAGGGTGGTACCAAGGAGGTTTCTATTGGCGAGGATGGTGTTCTGAGACTTCAGGGTTGCTTATGTGTCCCTAATGTTGATGGCCTGAGGGAGAGGATTCTAGAAGAGGCTCACAGTTCATGGTATTCTATACATCTTGGTGCTACGAAGATGTATCGTGACTTGAGGTAGCCTTACTGGTGGAGACAGATGAAGAAAGACATAGTGGAGTATGTGGCTAGATGTCTAAATTTCCAGAAGGTTAAGTATGAGCACCAGAGGCCAGGAGGCCTACTTCAACAGATGCCTATACCCGAGTGGAAATGGGAGCGCATCACTATGGACTTCGTAGATTGATTGCCTCGGACTTTGTGGAAGGTTGATGCAGTTTGGTTCATTGTGGACACGTTGACCAAGTCGGCACATTTCATTCCAATAACTACTACTTATACTTCTTAGAGGTTGGCCCAGATCTACATTCGGGAGATAGTTTGGTTGCACGGTGTGCCTGTGTCCATTGTATCAGATCGAGGTTCGCAGTTCACCTCGCACTTCTGGAGAGTCGTACAGAGTGAGTTAGGCACCCAGGTAGAGCTCAGCACAATATTTCACCCTCAGACCCACGGGCAGTCAGAGCGGACAGTTCAGATATTGGAGGATATGCTCAGAGCATGTGTGATTGACTTTGGAGGGCAGTGGGACCAGTTCTTACCTTTGGCCGAGTTTTCTTACAATAATAGTTGTCAGTCCAGCATTGAGATGGCTCCATTTGGTCGGCGATGTCGTTCTTTCATCAGGTGGTTTGAGCTTGGCGAGGCTAAGCTACATGGCACCGATCTGGTGAAGGATGCTTTGGAGAAGGTGAAGTTGATTCAAGAGAGACTTCGCACAGCACAATCCATACAGAAGAGTTACGCAGATCAGAAGGCGCGTGATGTATCATTTATGGAGGGCAAAAAGGTTCTGTTGAAGGCCTCGTCGATGAAGGGTATTATGAGGTTTGGGAAGAAGGGCACGTTGAGCCCAAGGTTTATAGGCCCATTTGAGGTGTTGAGACGAGTTAGGGAGGTTGCTTACGAGCTTGCTTTACCTCCCAGTTTATCAGGGGTTCATCCGGTCCTTCATGTATCCATGCTCCGGAGTTATCACGCCGACTTCTCTCACGTGATAGATTTCAGAACCATTCAGTTGGATGAGAGGTTGGGCTACGAGGAGGAGGCAGTTGCTATTATTGACAGCCAGGATCGCCAGTTGAGGTCCAAGAGGGTTTCCGCCGTAAAGGTCCAGTGGAGGGGCCAACCAATCGAGGAGGCGACTTGGGAGTCCGAAGAGGACATGCGGAGAATGTATTCACGCTTATTCAGCACTCCGGGTATGATTCTAGACCCGTTCGAGAACGAACATTTGTTTAAGAGGTGAAGAATGTAATGACCCGACCAGTCATTTTGTGTTCTAGGACTCCGTGCCCCTAAGTCAGACTTCCCGTAGTTGCTTCTACTGATTTATGTCTTGTGGGGACGGGTGGTTCGAGGTTTGGAGAAGTTTGGAGTGGTATAGGGACAATTAGCTCCTTAAGGTTGGCCTTAAAAGGCCAAGTTTGACTTCGGTCTAAATTTTTGGTAAACGACCTCGGAATCGAGATTCGAAGGTTCTGGTAGGTTCGTATGATGATTTCGGACTTGGGCATGTGTTCGGAACGGGTTTTGGATGATCCGGGGGCGCTTCGGCGCGTAATAGTGAATTAAAGTTTCCTTAAGATCAAACTTGAGGTTTGGAAGTGTTTTTGTGTTATCGAGATCCAAACAGAATTCCCAGACCGGGAATAGTTCTGTTATGTCATTTATGACTTGCTTGCAAAATGTGGTGTCATTCCGAGTAGTATAGGTAGGTTCGGCGTATTGAAAGCAAATTCAAGAACTTAAGGTTCTTAAGTTTGATCCAATAGGTTTTGGGGTATGATTTTTAGATTTAGCGTAGTTTCGGATGTTCCGAAGGCTCGAGCGAGTCTGTACTATGATTAAGGACTTGTTAGTATATTTGGACGGGGGCTCGGGTGGGCTCAGATGCCATTCAGGCATCGAGCGAGGCAAAAACCAGCCTTAAATGACTATTGGTGCACCATATCTAGTGCGACTGCACCTGCGGAGGTCAAGTCGTAGGTCCGAGACCGCTTCTATGGTCCCAGCCTCGCAGGTGCGACCCCTGAAGGAGTTAGCCATTTCCGCAGATGCGGACTCCGCTCCGCAGGTGCGAAGCCAGGCCCCCTTCCCCTTCTCCACAGATGCACGATTTTTCTCGCAGGTGCGGTCCTCGAGTCGTAGGTGCGAAAAGCCTGTAGGCAGTGACTTTTGTTTTAAATACGGGACTTAGCCATTTTTTAACACTATTTTTCATCTTTGGGCGATTTTGAGAGTATGCAAGGAGGATGTTTGACCTAGCTATTGTAAAGTAAGTAATTCCTATTATAAATTTAGCTTAATACTTGAATTCTTAGGTAGATTAACACATCAAATTAATGGAAATCATGGGTTTAGAGTAAAACCTAGGTTTTGACAAAAACAAATGGGAAATTATAAGAAATTTGTTAAGGAATCATACAAAACTTATATATTATTGATCCTTAGGCCTTCGGTGATAGTTTTCTTCAAAAATTTCGGGAAATCCGAGCATGTGAGCCTGGAGGTGTGTTTAAGGATTTTCCCAATTTAGGTTGAAATGATCATTTAAGTAGGAGAATTAAGGACTTTGGAGTATAGATTGATTTGTTTATGCAATATTTGACTAGTTTCGAGTCCTTGAGCGACGAATTGGGAGTTTCGGGCGCATTCTTGACCCGGTAAGTAGACTTGACGCGAGGTAAGTCTCCTTTCTAACCTTGTAAGAGGGAATTTTTCCCATAGGTGAATTAAATGGTTATGTGTTATTGTTTGTGGGGGACTACGTACGTGCAAGGTGACGAGAGCCCGTGTGTAGTGACTATTATTGTTATGTCCGGGTAGTTAGACCCACACCATGCCATGTGAATTTCATTAACTTGAATAATATGCTTTTTAACTTCATTGTATGCAATTTTGTTTCAAAAAAACCGAGAATGTGATGTTTTAAAAGAATTGTTATTTGGAAAGGATTGAAATAAAGATGTTGTGTTTGCATGCGACCGCTTCGCAATTTATATTCCGCGAGCTGAGTGATTATTTCCCTTACTCTCATGGACTGGGTCATACGCCACAGTAGGTTAATAGATGCATCTATGGTTCGCGTCGTTCGACCCTTCGGTAGTGCACAGTTATTATTATTATGTCGGCCCAGGCCGAATGTCCTTATTCCACTATGCGCATGCTATTTGCCTGATGTTTTTATGTCTGTTGAGCTGTGAAATTTCCTGGAAGATCGAACTGAAAACTTGTAATTTGGTGCTTCACCACGTATTTGGATTTTATTATGATTCGATATTTATTTATGTACTATACATGCTTACCTGTTGTCCTCTTTTAAATTATCACCTAAATATACTGTTTGGACCCTAGAAAGTGTCAATCGACCTCTCGTCACTACTTCTTCGAGATTAGGCAGGATACTTACTGGGTACATATTGTTTATGTACTCATGCTATGCTCTGTATTTAATTGTACAGGTTCTGAGGCAGGTGCATCTGGTACCAGTCCGGAGCTCGTTCTTGAGTTATACTGGTCGAGGCTTCACGGTGAGCTGCTTCTCTTGGCGACTTCCAGCAGCACCTTGGAGCTATTCTTTTGCCATTTCTGTCTATACTTACTCAGACAGTAGGACAGACTTTTATTCTTTAGATATTATTCTATTAGATGCATGTAGACTTGTGACACTAGTTCCTGGCACACACGCTTGTAGACTTTATTTTTGGAATGTAAATCGTAAATTATGACTTCGTGATTATTTATTTTGTATAAAGTTGCCTAAGTTATCCGTTTCTACTTAATGTCTCAAAACTAAGTTAATCAAGTGTTGAAAATGTTTTTGGTAAACTACATGAAACTCACTAGTAGATAATGGTGGGCTTGCCTGACTGCGGTGTTTGACGCCATCACGACCTGGGTTAGGATTTGGGTCGTGACACCTAACGGAGAAGCCCAAGCAATGACTCATTAGTCATTAAAATAGGTGGCAAATCTAAAGATTTTGGTGGCCAAATCATTCCATAAAGTAGGGCTCACACCCAAAAGACTAAATAAAGCTCTTTACTTCATTTTGAGTCTCTACAATTCAAAGAGAGATCTAGTAAAGATAATGTTACAAATGTAACGTGAGTTCTTCAATAAAAATTCATACAAAACTATTTAACATAATAGAAGGGGATTTTGCCATTCTAAAGGAGTACAGTGCAATCTTTCTCAAGAATATCATACAGATTCTCCCCTACTTTGATCCGCCGTTACGTTTTTGTCGCAATTGACGTATGTTAGAGGGATTGTCAAAAGAATCGTCTCAGGTATGTTAAGACTATCCCTTCTTTCTTTTTAGCACGATCCATACGATACAAATGAAACGAGAAAATGCACAACTTCCATAAATGACTCTATTCATAGAAATGCTAGAGATGCTTATGTTCTTGATTCCCCATGTATCCTAATATTCTATCATCTGTTCATGGGTCTTAGAAAATACGTAAGTTGATAAAGTTTATTTCATGATATTAGTCAGAGAAATAATGGTCTTATGACGTTCAGATTTTATTGATGTACTTCTCATGCATTGCATTAATTTATACATGTACATTGACCCATGACCAGATGGCGTTATATACGCGTATTTATATGTATATATGTGTATATGGGATATGGGAAAAGGTTATGGCGTTATATATACACCACCACCTGATCAGCTGGTATACGTTGATGATTTTTCCCACAGTGGCCGAGATGATATGACGGGATACCCTCAGAGGCTTGATGATGTTATGAAACATGTACCTATGCATGACATGACATTCATACGCATATGCATGACACTATAAGTATTTCATGATGTACAGATTTATCCAGACTTACAGGTTGAGTCATTTACTCCATGTTTCTTCCATGTCTTTTATATACTTATTTTATGTGCCTTACATACTCGGTACATTATTCGTACTGACATCCCTTTTGCCTGGGGATGCTGCGTTTCATGCCCGCAGATCCCGATAGACAGAATGAGAGCCTTCCAAGTAGGCTATCAGCTCAGCGGAAGGTGTCGGTGCGCTCCATTTGCTATGGAGTTGCTTATTTGGTCAGTATGATTAGGACATGTATTGATTAGTATGGCGGGGCCCTGTCCCAACCTTTATTCCATTTATGTACTCTAGAGGCTTGTAGACATATGTCGTGTACGTGAACGATTGTATGGCCTTGTCGGCCTATGTTCAGTGAACGAGTAACCATTTTTGGTCTTGTAGGCCAGTATGTCATATGTATAAGTTTGTATTCCCCCATGTTTTACTTCGGTTCATTTACCTATGATAGAATGATAAGAAAGATGTTACGTTGGTACTCGGTTGAGTAAGATACAGGTTGCCCGTCACGGCCCATCGGTTTGGGTCGTGACAAACACTTTGGCCACGACCCAAATCGATGGGCCGCGACGGGTGCCTGAATCCTACATGTCGAACTTCCCTTAAGCATGCGACTAATATATGAACATAAATAACATCTGCTAAATTACAAGAGCGTGAAGAAAACCTGTCCCAAAATAGGTGTGTGTGTGTGTGTATATATATATATATACCTATACTTACGAAATACGTAGGGCGAGCTGACAAGGCTGCTATAGACAACTATATGTCCAAAACTGGAAGCCGACAAGGCCACATACTACCCAACTATACATGATTGTCTACAGACCTCTAACAGAATATACAATTGTACAAGGACGGGACTAGGCTCCGTCATACCCATATATGTAAACAAACCTATCGTACCAAAATCCAAAGCAGCTCCGGATCAAATAGAGCACACCAACTCTCGCTAATCAAGGATCTAAGAAGGGGAACCGTCTGCTTGTCTACCTATACCTGCAGGCATGAAACGCAGGCCCCGGGAAATAGCGCGTCAGTACGAATAATGTACTGAGTATGTAAGGCATGAAAATCAGTACATAGCAGACATAGATGAAACATATAATAAAGAATTCCGCTTGTAAGTCTAAATAACTTTATAAATCCTGAAACATTTAAAATTTCATGCACATGCGTGTAAATGTCGTGTCATGCATAGGTATAGGTGTACATAACATCATCAAGCCTCTGAGGGCATCCCATCATATCATCTCGGCCACTGTGGGAAAAATCATCAACAGATACCAGTTGATCAGGTGGTGGTGCGTATATAACACCGTAACCTTTTTCCATGTCCCATATACATATATTATACATATATACGCATATATAACATTATCTGGTCATGACTCAATGTAAATAAATGCAATGCATGATAAGTACGTCAATAAAATCTTTCGGAGTGTCATAAGACCATTATGCCTCTGATAAATATCATGAAATAGACTTTATCAACTTATGTATTTTTGGAGACCCATGAACAGACAATAGAATAATAAGACTTAAGGGAAAACAAGAATATACGCATCTCTAGCATTTCTACAAATAGAGTAATTTATGAAAGTTGTGCATTTGCTCATTTCGTTTATGTCGTATCGATCATGCTAAAAAAAAGGGATAGCCTTAACATACCTGAGTCGATTATCTTGACACTCCTCTAACACACGCTAATTGCGACAAAACACGGAACACGTTGTATGAAAAGCTCGTTGCCTATGCAGAGACTATCTTGGCCGAAACCTCTCCTTAAGTAACTATGAAAAGCTTGAATTTAGCTCTTTAGAAAATGACGTTAAAAGGTATGGAAAGTTTTGTTGAACTTTGAAGAGATTAAGATTGTCATTCTTAACAGAAGCTTTAAGAGAAATTACGTTAATGAATTTATGGAAAGTGTTTGTGAGAATTCTTTCATAAGACATTGTAGTTATTATTCAACTCTTTTTAGGTGGACCCACAATTAAGCTTGGTGTCACACTTCATTCTAGACACCTTACAATCTTTAATTCTTAGTCATTTAAGTGTAAAGGATGATTGCCACGTTGGGGGAGGGTTAAATCTTATGCCACTTTTTAATTAATTACCCAATAATTAATGAATTATTCACATAATTAAAAATTATCTCAACTTACACAAAAAACTACTCACTTTTAATATACTTTACGTATCCTACTATTGTGGTCGTGGGTACCTTGTATGGCATTAGTCCATAAATATCGGGTATTATAGCTCAGACCGTATTTTATCCCAAATCGAGAACCTTCAACGAAACTTATTTTTTTTAATTCATGTATCCTTTACTCTTCATGGAACTTACTTATCGCTTGTTATAAAAAGCATAAATATGTTAACCTCAAGATAATCTCATCTCCGAGTCTACGTCGATCAACTGAAGGCGAAACTTTAACATGCGAAAACGCGAGATGTAACATCCTTCCCCCCTTAGAAATATTCGTCTTCGACTGTTTAACTCCCCGAGATCTATATAACTTTGGCAGAGTCGATACCAACTCTTCCTGTAGAACTCAATAATTAAATGCCACATAGGACCACAATCATCAATAACGACAATGGCCTCACACGACCAATGACAATAACTAACACAAGAATCCATACACTTACCTTAAGGTTGTGATGTCCCAGTCGAACCTTTCTCTGGAGGAGGAAATAAGTAGGGATATCCAGACTTCATGTCTTCCTAGGCCTCCCAAGTCATTTCTTCAACATTTTGGTTTCTCCAAAGTACTTTTACTGAAGCTACGTCTTTAGTTCTCAATCTCTGAACTTGTCTGTCTAATATAGCAATGGGAGTTTCTTCATATGATAGATGCTCTGTTACTTGAACGTCTCCAAATGACACGATTCTGGAAGGATTCCCGATACATTTACGAATCATAGACACATGAAAGATTGGATGTATAGACTCCAAGTCCAAAGGCAAGTCTAACTCATATGCTACCTGGCCTACCTTCCATATGATACTATATGGTCCAATGTACCGAGGGCTAAGTTTTACTTTCTTACCGAACCTCATAACACCTTTCATCAGTGATACCTTTAGGAATACCCAGTCGTCAAACTGAAACTCCAAGTCTCGCCATAGATTATCCGCATAAGACTTGTGACGGCTTTGAGATGCTAATAGTCTTTCCTGTATAAGCTTAATTTTCTCGATTGCCTGTTGTACCAATTCTGGTCCCATTAACTTAGTTTCCCCAACATCAACCACCTTATAGGCGACCTACACTTTCGTCCGTAAAGAGCTTCATATGGATCCATCTAAATACTAAAACGGTAGCTATTATTATATGCGAACTCAATAAGCGGCAGATGATCATCCCAACTACCTTTGAAGTCTATTACACAAGATCATAACATATCCTCAAGTCTTTGTATAGTACGCTCAGCCTGTCTGTCTGTATGGGGATGAAATGTTATACTAAGACTTACCTGAGTCCCCAATCCTTTTTGGAAGGACCTCCAGAAGTTGGTTGTAAATTGAGATCCTCTATCCGAGATAATAGATACAGGGATACCATGCAGTCGTACTATCTCATTAATATAAAGCCTTGCATAATCCTCTGCGGAATATGTAGTCCTAATGGGCAGAAAATGGGCTGACTTTGTAAGCCTATCAACAATCACCCATATCGAATCGAAATTACGATGGGTACGAGGTAATCCTACAATGAAATCCATATTGATTACTTCCCATTTCCAAGTCGAAATCTCCATAGCCTGCCGGTTTTTTTATGCTCAATCCTACCCTGTTGACAGTTAGGACACTGAACAACAAACTCCACTCTATCCTTTTTCATTCCATCCCACCAATATACTTCCTTGATATCATGATACATCTTTGTCTCTCCTGGATGGATAGAATAATAAGAATAGTGAGTTTCTCCCATAATCTGCGAACGCAGCCCTGCAACATTAGGGACACATAATCATCCTCGATATCTGAGGACCCCATCTTCTGTAATTTCAAATGGTGTCTTCTCCTTCTGAGGTATGGTACCCCTATAATGAACTAACACATGATCCTCTTACTGGTGTTCCTTTACTTCAGTTACTAAAGAGGATGTTGTCGTATCCTGAATAATAATTTCAATATCACCTGAGTCAGTAATCGAACTCCAAGACTAGCTAGTTGATGATCATGGCTATTCCCCTCTTTTATGGCAATAAATATGACAGGCTACCCATAGATCTACGGCTGAGGGTGTCGGCTACTATGTTCGCCTTCCCCGGGTGGTATAAAATATCAATGTCATAGTTTTTAAGTAGCTCCAACCATCTCCTTTGACGTAAATTCAATTCGTTTTGCTTGAAGATATACTGGAGGCTCTTATGATCCATATAGATATCCATAGGAATGCCATACAAGTAGTGCCTCCATATCTTTAGTGCATGAATTACTGCGGCTAACTCTAAATCGTGGGTCGGGTAATTCTTCTCGTGCTTTCTTAGTTGTCTAGAAGCATAAGCTACAACCTTACCATGATGCATCAGCACACAACCCAATCCAATTCCTGAAGCATCACAATAGATAACATAACCATCTGTTCCTTCTCGGAGTGTTAGAATCAGTGCAGAAGTCAATTTGTCCTTCAATGCCTGGAAACTCCAATCACAAGCATCAGTCCATTGAAACTTTTCTCCCTTCTGAGTCAACTTTGTCAAAGGTGCTGAAAGGGAAGAAAATCCCTCTACAAATCTCCTGTAATGACCTGCCAAACCAAGAAAGCTACGAACCTCCGTCGGTGTCGTGGGTCTAGGCCAAGTTTTTACTGCCTCAATCTTTTGTGTATCAACCCGGATACCTTCACTCGAAATGATATGCCCAAGGAAAGCTACAGATTTTACCAGAATTCACATTTAGAGAATTTTTCATACAACTTCTCTTTTTATAGAACTCTAAGCACAGTACGCAAATGACCCGCATGCTCAGCCTATGAACGAGAATACACCAATATATCATCGATAAATACAATTACAAATAGATCTAAAAAGGGCCTGAACACACGGTTCATCAAATCCATGAATACTGCTGGGGCATTGGTCAAATCGAACGACATAACACGAAACTCAAAGTGCCCGTATTCGGTTTTGAATGTTGTCTTCAGAATATCTTCCTCCTTAACCCTTACATGATGGTACATGGACCTCAAGTCTATCTTTGAAAAACACTTGGCACCTTGCAACTAATCAAATAAATCATCAATCCTTGGGAGCGGGTACTTATTCTTGATCGTCACCTTATTCAATTGTCTATAATCAATACACATCTGTAAGGAACCATCCTTCTTCCTCACAAATAACACAGGTGCTCCTCACGGTGATGTACTAGGTCTGATAAAGCATTTTTCAAGCAAGTCCTTTAGTTGTTCCTTTAACTTTTTCAGCTCTACGGGGGCCATTCTATAGGGAGGAATAGATATTGGATGAGTATCTGGTAGTAGGTCAATAGCAAACTCAATTTCTCGCTCTGGTGGAAGACCCAGAAGCTCATCAGAAAAACATCGGGAAACTCATTAACCACAGGGATGGACTGAGTGGTTGGTGACTTTACTTCCACATCTTGAAACCGAACTACGTGATAAATACACCCATTTCTGATCATCTTACTTGCCTTGAGATAGGAAATAAATCTACCTCTCGGCGACGCTGTATTACCTTTCCACTCCAAAACGGGCTCCCCTGGAAATTGAAATCGGACTACCTTTGATCTACAATCAATGTTGGCATGACAAGAAGCCAACCAATCCATACCCATTATAACATCAAATTCTACCATATCTAACTCGATTAGGTCCACTGTGGTAGATCGACTATGAGCAACTATTATACAACCCTTATATACTCGCTTAGCTACCACTGAGTCCCCAACAGGTGTAGACACCTCAAAAGGTTTAACCATTTTATTCCGAACTTACTAGCAACCAATGGAGTAACATATAATAAGGTGGAACCTGGGTCAATCAGTGCATATACATCATATGAGGAGACTGATAATATACCTGTAATAACATCAGGCGATGACTCTTGATCTTGTCGTCCTGCCAACACATAAATACGGTTCTGAGGACCGCTCGAGCTAGATGATCCGCCTTTGCCTCTACCGCGACTCATTGGTGCTTGTGAACCTTGCGCAGGGAGGCATACTAATGATGACGAACCAACTACATATCCCTCTGGCTAAGCTATGCTTGAATCACCTCTCGTCGGACTATCCCTCATAACGTGGCCCGGATAACCACAAGTATAACAAATACCCAATACCATATGGCACTGCCCGACATGTCTCTTACCACACTGGGCACATCGTGGCAAGGGTGGCCTCATCTGACTTGACTCACCCTATACTGAGAACCTGAGGCCCTAAAATTCTGACCAGGCCCTGAATATGTGGAACGATCAAATCTCTTACCGCCAAAATGAGGGTACGTGCTAGCCGATGGCTGGGGGTATTGTGGTCTTTGACCACCTCAAAACTCACCAGAAGGACTCGAAGACCTCGCTCTCTTATTCAGGGCCCTATTATGCTCACAATCGACTCTCTATTTTTGCTTACGCTCCTCTACACCCTGAGCATATGCCTGAATACGAGAAATATCCATGTCTGGCTAAAGTGAGACAGACATACAATCGTTAAGCAAGTGAGGCTCTAAGCCCATCACGAACTGGTGAACCCGATCCTCAATCTTAGATGGGCCGCGAAGGGTGCCGGAATCCTACATGTCGAACACCTTTAAGTATACGACTAATATATAAACATGAATAACATCTGCTGAATTACGAGAATAACATGCGTGAAGAAAACATGTCCCAAAATATAGATATATATATATATATATATACACATATACGTGCGAAATACGTGGGGGGAGCCGACAAGGCTGCTATGGACAACTATATGTGCAAAACTGGAAGTCGACAAAGCCACATACTACCCAACTATACATGATTGCCTACAGACCTCTAACAGAATATACAACTATACAAGGACAGGGTTGGGCTCCGTCATACCCATATATGTAAACAAACCTATCGTAAAAAAATCCAAAGCAACTGCGGATCAAATGGAGCACACCAACTCTTATTGATCAAGGATCCTTAGAAGGGGGACCGTCTACTTGTCTACCTGTACCTACGGGCATGAAATGCAGGCCCGGGAAATAGGGCGTTAGTACAAATAATGTGCTGAGTATGAAAGGCATGAAAATCAGTACATAGCAGACATAGATGAAACATGGAATAAAGAATTCCGCCTGTAAGTCTAAATAACTTTATAAATCTTGAAACATTTAAAATGTCATGCACATGCATGTAAATGTCGTGTCATGCATAGGTATAGGTGTACATAACATCATCAAGCCTCTGAGGACACTCCATCATATCATCTCGACCACTATGGGAAAAATCATCAACATATACCAGCTAATCAGGTGGTGGTGTGTATATAACACCGTAACTTATTTCCATGTCCCGTATACATATTTATACATATATACGCGTATATAACTCCATCTGGTCATGGGTCGATATAAATGAATGCAATGCATGATAAGTACGTCAATAAAATCTTTTGGAGTGTCATAAAACCATTATGCCTCTTATTAATATCATGAAATAGACTTTATCAATTTACGTATTTTCGGAGACCCATGAACAAACAACTTATGGGAAAACAAGAATATACGCATCTCGAGCAGTTCTACGAATAGAGTAATTTATGGAAGTTGTGCATTTGCTCGTTTTGTTTGTGTCATATAGATCATGCCAAAAAGAAAGAAGGGATAGCCTTAACATACCTGAGTCGATTATCTTGACACTCCTCTAATACACGTTAATTGCAACAAAACACGGAACACGTTGTATGAAAAGCCCGTTGCCTATGCGGAGACTATCTTGGCCGAAACCTCTCCTTTATTAAGTATGAGAAGCTTGAATTTAGCTCTTTAGAAAATGACGTTAAAAGGTATGAAAAGTATTTTTGAACTTTGAAGAGATTAAGATTGAAATTCCTAACAGAAGCTTTAAGAGAAATTACGTTAATGAAGTTATGAAAAGTGTTTGTGAGCATTCTTTCATAAGACATTGTAGTTATTATTCAACTCTTTTAGATGGCCCAAAAATTAAGCTTGGTGTCACACTTCTTTCTCAAAGTGTGACACCTTACAATCTTTAATGCTTAGTCATTTAAGTGTAAAGGATGATTGCCACGTTGGGAGAGGGTTAAATCTTATCCCACTTTTTAATTAATTACCCAATAATTAATCAATTACCAACGTAATTAAGAATTATCTCAACTTACTTAAAATAATACTCACTTTTAATATACTTTACGTATCCTACTATCGTGGTCGTGGGGTACCTTGTATGGCATTAGTCCATAAATATCGGGTATTATAGCTCGAACCGTATTTTATCCCAAATCGACAACCATCAACGAAGCTCATGTTCTTTAATTCGTGTATCCTTTACCCTTCATGGCACTTACTTATCGCTTATTATAAATAGCATAAATATATTAACCTCAAGATAATATCATCCCCGAGTCTACGTCGATTAACTGAAGGCGAAACTTTATCATACGAAAACGCAAGATGCAATCGGATCAAATCATGAGGCTATGAATACTATCCTCGAACTATTGGATGAGAAACAAGAAGTCGTCTTCGTTCGGATGGCTGCGAAAAAACAACACATCGAGAGATATTATAATCGGCGAACTAACCTTCGCCACTTCATAATTATGGACTTAGTCCTAAGGAAAGTCACCATCAATACTCGAGATCCTAATGAAGGAAAACTCGGCCCAAATTGGGAAGAACCCTATCAAGTCATCGATATCATTGGAAAGGGATCTTACAAGCTGGGCAAGATAAACGGCTAGCAATTACCAAATAATTGGAACATCTCACTCCTCAAGAGATATTACTACTAAGGTATGGCCTTCTTCTTTTTTATTTACGTTTTACACTAACTTATTTTCAGGTATTCGAGCAAAATATTAGAATTATCATCGAGCAGGAAGATATTAGGACCCTAAATCACGCGTTTCACTCTTTTTCCCTTCGATCAATTCTTATCCCAAATGAGTTTTTCCGGCAAGGTTTTTAACGAGGCAACCATTATTCGTGCTGACTTAGAATATCCGAGGTCTCCTTACAATCAACCTCGAATATTGGGGGGCATCAACCCTCGGATATTTTATTTTCAAGGAAAATACTTCGTGACAAAAGGGCCTCGGTAGGAAAAACCTTGTAATTGGCCAAACGGTCGAATGAACCGTGTCCATATAGATTATTCGATCCCTAAAGGCAAAACATGTGCGCGTGTATGAATTATTCAAAGAAGTATTTTTCCTTATCAAATATCTGGTGCCTCAAAAAAAATTCTACTTTACAAGCTCCATATTTATGGTTTTCCGTGAAAAATGGCTCAAGGGACAAAACGCAACTGCACCTCGAACGATCGACCCCCTACTCGAGGACTGCCGTCGAAAATAGATACGTTCGAATTATCTAAACTCGAAACCATAAGACCTCAAAGAGGCATTCCTCGATTTATAGGCGAAGGCCATCGTTCTCGGGGACTAACTCTTCGAACAAGTTCGAAGCGTTGTTTGGAAATAAGCCCAAGAGGCATACCCAAAGGCTAAAGCCAAACTAATGCAGTTCGGAGACGTCCGAAACCCGCAATAAAATAGGCCTTCGAATTCTTTGAAAATCGGTTAAAAAAGGCTACCCTCGACAAAATAACCAAAGGGCTTCGATAAAAATCAGCCCTCGAAAAAACCTCAAGAGGTATCGAATTATTCAAAGACAAACTTTTGTTAAGGCACAAAAAGAAAAGGGGTTTCGATCAACATTAAACCCTCAAAAAACCCAATGGATAAAAAAGATACATGCTAAGGCATAAGAAATTGTTGCTAAGTCTTTAAGCCAAAACAGGAAAAAAATAACCATCCTTTAGAGGCCGTATCGGCCCAATTCAAAGAGCTTAAGAGCCAATACACTTGGAGTTCGAGAACGCGTTCTCACTTGATTCGAACCTAAGGGTTCCACTACTTCAAGCTCGAATAAAAACTCACTCGACTACTGTTCAAGGATTTATCATTGCTCGATACAAACTTTAAAGGTTCTGTTTCTTTGAGTTCGAGTCTTACTCGAACTCGACTATAAAAACAGTAATATTGTGACTTCGACCAAGTCACCTAAAACCAAAGTCTCAAACATATCGTTTGAAGCATAAAAGTGTGATAAAGTTTTACTAGGCACAAAACATGTTTGAACTCAAAATTTGAATACATTCAAAAGAAAATTTTCTATATATATGCTTGAAAAAAAATATGTACAAGAGACCGACAAGGGTCTTACAAAAGAGAAAAGGAAAAATAAAATCCTAACTATGCCCAGGGTTGACTTCTTCCTCGGGGGAAGTTTCTTCTTCGGGCCCTTCGCCTATATCAGACCTTGGATGCCTTCATCATCATCGTCATCATCAGAGGAGGCAAGTAACCTAGCATTGGCTTCTAGCACCTTAGCTCGAGCTATCTCATCGAAGAGGTCAAGGCCTCGAGCATGGATTTCCTCGAGGGTCTCCCTCCGAGATTTCCACTTAGCCAGATCATTACTCCACCACACTCGATCGGTGGCCTCCCTCAGCTGAGTTTGGGCAGCCTTGGCATCAGCCAGGTACACGGCTATGGACTTATCAGTTAAGACCTTCGCCTTTTCGACCTCCGCCTTGGCCTCGGTAAACTCGGCCACGAGTTCTTCAATCCTTCTGGCCTGAGCTGAGATCTTCTCTTTAGTGCTCCGAAGTTGAACTTCGGCCGAGGACAGTTTGACCAAGGCATCCTCTTTTTCCACAGCAAGGCTGTCCATGCCCTCTTTTCACCGATCCTGAGCTCTTCATCCTTTTTCCCCCAAAGAAGCTTGAGGGCATTTCTCTCATCCAAAGCCTTATGTAGCCCGGACTCGCATTGGGTCAGATCGGCATGAGACTTGCAAAGGCCTATATGAGAAGAAAACAAGCTAGACTAAAAGAATGAGAAGAAAAAGCGAATTACAAAAGTTAATACTTACTCGAGATAGAAGACGGTTGGCCTCTTCAAAAAGGGTGGACGCATCGTTAAGGTCAGAGGCATCATCGACCCCAGTAAATCAATCCCGAAAGGGATCCTCTTCACTAGGGACTCCGCCTATGTCAGGGGTCCCCATTGCCCGAGCCTCCGTTATAGCTTCCTCAGAGTAAGCCGTCAAAGAAGGTAAATGACCTACTGTCACTGCCCCGAACGAGTCACTCGGGGTGCTCTGATCGGCTCTCGGGGTCTCAGAACCGGCCCCCTCCGGTGTGTTTGTGGATGGTCAAAAAATAATCTCGACCTCAGGCGATTAGGGATCCTCACATGAATTTTTCTTGGAAGCCTCCTCATCATAAGGCTTGATATCAGCAATCACCTCCGGTTTTGGAGGTTTGGCGACCTCGACAATCTTCCTGGGTCGAACCACCAACGCCGAGGAGTCACCTTCTTCTTCCTCTTCTTCTTCTCTCAGACGTTGCACCGAGTCCATAGTGAGAGCAATGACCTTCCTCCTGGTCCTTCGTGGTGGGGCCTTTTTGGGTTTGGGGTCCTCAGGTGATGAGACCGCCTTCCTCTTATTATCTTTCCCCGCTTTCGGAACCTGGGATTTAATCTCTTCCTCGCCGCTCGGAGGCCTCAAAATTGCGTCCTTGTTCAGGCCTGCATGGAAAGAAACTTAGTAAGGAAGAGAAATATGAGAAGTACCTCAGGAATAAGGAAGAAAACACTCACCGTGATTCTTTGTCTCCCATTTTCCCTTTACCAAGTCACGCTAGCAGCGCTCGGCATAGGAGAAAGTCGAGGACAACTTTTGAATCCAGTCCTCGAGGTCGGGAACCGCAAGGGGAATCCAGGAAACCACTGCATAACAAATAAAAATGTTACATAAAGCAAAAAACGGAGTATGAAGACTAATGGGTAGTATGTTACTTACGATCGGAGGTCCACTTCTCGGGGAACGACAGTTTCTCCTCTGGGATGAGGTCGCAGGTCCTTACCCCCACGACTAGGCTCATTCAACCATGGTCCTTGTCCTCATCGACGCTCGTGAACAAAGCCTTTCTTGCTCGGTGTTGGAGCTTGATCAACCCTCGAAAAAGTCGGCGTTGATATAATCGCATGAGGTGGCTGAGAGTGAACTGCAGTCCCTCGACCTTGCTGGAAAATAAGCAGAGCATGATCACAATACGCTAGAACGAGGGGTGAACCTGGCCTAGGGTGACCTAGTACCTCTTGCAAAAGTCGATGATAACTGGGTAGAGAGGACCCAATGTGAAGAGGTAAGTGTAAACACTTAGAAACCCCTACACATGAGTGGTAATACTCTTTTCATAAGTGGGGATCTGTACCACGACCTCGGTCCCCCAGTTACAATCTCTCTTCACAACCTCGAGACAGCCCGTTGTTATCGAGCAGATATACCTCGACACATACTCGCATCGGCCAGGGACCGATGGAGGGTTCTCGACTTTGAAGTCAGATTTTAAAACACACGGGCCGGGAACATACTCGTGAGGGAGCGGTTGCCGGCCGGGAAGAAGAGGAATAAGCTTTTTCCTTTTGTGGGACGGTTTTGGAGGTTTTCGCCATTGATTCAGGTAGAAGGAAGCGGAAAGAGGTGAAACTTGGTATTTTGATACTAACAAAGTTAACTCAACGGGTGGTGAAAGAGAAGAGATGGAGAGAGTTTAAGGGACTTAGTTAATTTGATGAAGGTGAAAGTAAAATTTTGATTCAACAAAAGAGTCAATATTTATAGATTTACGGCGACAGTTCGGTGGTGCTAGTGGACGATCGTCCACTGACGGAACATTTCGGTCACCTCTATCGCTTACGTCATGAGGATGACATCACTATCGAGTTCTCCAGAAAATTGAGGCTCAAGTCGTTTCTCATCATTTTACTGTAAGAAACGAGGGGACTATCTGTATACGGTAGAAATTGGGCTACCCGATTTTACTCTTTGGTCGAGATAGGAATGTCACGTCAAAGAGCTAGGACATGGAGTCCGAAATCGAAGTCTCTTTTCAGACCGAGGTCGATATCAATAATTGAGGCCAGAAAGAGACAGACTCCGAAGTAACATCAGTATAGCTTGATAAGGGAAAGGGAGAGATATCCGCGATTGTCGAGGATCGTGGCATGAATCTTGGAACGGATCAATCTACGGTGGTTAATCAGATGTTAATATGATTACCTACTATAATTAGAAGGTGTACCTTATTTAGGACTCCTCTATTATATAAAGAGGAATTCCGTTCATTTTTAACCATCATTATTCACTGATAAGAATATATACACTCGTTACTTGCTTGCTATTTCACTTATTTTTCTTCAGAGTTGCGTCACCACTAACTGTTATTACTATTCCACCTCGAGACTATCCCAAATCGAGGTCGAGGCCTCGTTTATATACTAGTTCGATTTATTTTATTGTCTAATTCATCCATTTATCTTCTTGTTTATCAATTGATATTGGACGAAATCACATATCCTTAAAATCACAATATGAGTTCAATTATTATCCGAATTTAAGGATAAACAATTTCAA
This sequence comes from Nicotiana knightiana, assembly GCA_005239525.1. Lineage (NCBI taxonomy): Eukaryota > Viridiplantae > Streptophyta > Magnoliopsida > Solanales > Solanaceae > Nicotiana > Nicotiana knightiana. The sequence goes on from ML396961.1 coordinate 54,851, forward strand.
CACCTAATAGCTAACAGCCTAACATATAGTTAGTTCTAAAGTAGCATGATAATGGAAAATGTGTATAAACTTAAACCCAAGACTTAATACTTATCGAATAGGGCAAAATTCTAGTTTGCGCTGATATTTAAAGACTGTCCTCGATTTGACAGCTATTCAAAAATCAGTTTTTTATAAGTTTAATGAAATAATTTCGGGCTAAAATACCCTTAGGTTGGGTCCTGAGATGGTAAAGCGGTAGGATTTCATAATTTCTAGTCTTCACTAGTGATACCTTGTTAAACTTATTGTATTTATTTTACTGGAAGAACTTTTATCTGATTTCTAGTTTTCACTAGTGGTACCTCATTAAATTTAGTCAAAACTGTCCTTCAACTATTGAGTATTGACTTAGGGGTGTCACGAGTCACGATCCCAAATCCTAACCGGCCGTGATGGCGCCTATCGTGGAACTAGGCTAGCCGACTATCGCATGTTCGCAATTTCTTGTGAAAATCTCATTTAAGTTTCAAGAATTTCATAAAAATATACAGAAAATTTCTTAATATAATAGGTCAATTTTTATACAGTACTGCCATCCCCAAAATTCGGAGCCAACATGTCATGAGCATCCAATGAAATAAGCCAAAATAAAAATATTATGATACAAAACTCCGAATCAAAGCTAAATACAACAGGAAGGGAAAACAGAGATGCTGCGAACACTGAACAGCTACCTCTACATCCCACGATCCGGCTCCTACGATATATAAAATCTAATTCTCGATATTTGCTCCTGAATCTGCACACTGGGGTGCAGGGAGTAATGTGAGTACGCCAACTCAGTAGTAATGGAAATAAATCAAGTCTAAGTAGCAAGGAAACACATAAAAACCAATGCCACCAAGTCACAATATACACAACCTTACCTTCCAATAGTATAAGATAGATATACGAAATCATCATGCCTTAAAAAAATCAACTTCATAAAAGTCCTTAAAAGAATGCACATTCTTACAACATTAAAACAAAGGTTTGGTATGCAATTGAATGTAGTAAAATCATAAGTATCCCCTCGGGCAAAACATGTTTCATAATCATCCCCTCAGGCATGCCTCACAATCTCTCAACACCTCACAATCACTCAGCACCTCACAGTCACTCAAGCCTCCCAATCACTCGTCACTCGCACTCGGTGCGCTCACTGGGGGTGTGTACAGACTCCGGAGGGGATCCTTCAACCCAAGCGCTAATATCACTCAGCACCTCACCATCACTCTTGGCCCTCGGCCACACTCGGTGGAACCACTCAAAAAGCCCCTCGAGCGAAGTAGTAAAACAGGGTACTCGACCCGAAAACATCATTTTAATGCTCATGTAGTGTAAATTAGGCTGAGTTTCAATTTAAACAATATGCATAATGATGTTGAGTAAAATCATCAACAACTAGTGAGGTAAACAGCAGTAAAAAGCCCTCAAAAGGGTCTAAACATATCGGCACGAGGCCCCAAACACGGCTTATAGCCCAAATATTTCACAAATCTTTAGAACATAATTTAACAAAAGGTTTTTGAGTAAATATGCAACTCATTAGTCGCCGCGGAGAGGACCTAGTCCAATCCAAAAATCAGTACGCGCCACATATTCGTCATCCGACATGTGCGCCAATCCAAATTCAGTAAGAAAATATGCAGTTCGGGGTTCCATACCCTCAGGACAAGATTTAAGACCATTACTTACCTCTACCGGGTCGCGACACTAGTCCGCTATGCCTTTGCCCCTCATATTGGCTCCCGATTGCTCCGAATCTAGCCAAAACCAGTTAACATTATCTATATATACTCAAGGAACACAACCCAATCGAAAATTATCAATTTAATCAAAAATCTCGAAATTCGTCCAAACCCGAGCCCCGGGCCCACATCTCTGAATTTGATAATTTTTACATCATTAGGAACCTCGTCCTCCCACGATTCTATACATACCAAGAACACTAAAATCGGACCACAATTGCCCACTCAAATCCTCAAAAGAAGAATAAATTTCTCATGGACCCTTCTTCCCCAACTTGGTTAAATTTCCAGAATTTTGTGGTTTAATCACTTAGGAATTGACATAGAAACGTGTTATGAAGTTGAAATTCTTACCTCCAGATGATTTCCCTTCAATTCCCTCTCGAAAGCTCTCAATTTCGCATGCAACAATGGAGAAAATGACAACCAAATTCGCACTTACGGCCTTTTAAACATTCTGCCCAGCTAAAATAATTCCTTCACTGCGATCGCAAACTTTTGCACGCAATCGCGAAGAACAAACTTGCTGCCCCCATCAATTTACCTTACGCGATTGCAGACAACCTCACGCGATCGCGATTCATCAAAACCCACACGATAGCGAAGAACAAAGCTCAACTCACCCACGCGTCCCTTTAACTCTACGCGATCGCAAACAAGACCACAATCGCACTGACCAAACACTCATACTCACGCGATCACGATCGCGACCTCCCCTACGCAATCGCATATAACAAAAATCCTGCCTCACCAATTAACCCTACGCGAGCGCGAACATCCTCACGCGATCGTGTAGAAGGAAACCAGAACCTCACACCAGCAGCAATCTGCCGAGATTTCAAGCCAAAAGGTGGTCTACTAACCATTCGAGACACACCCGAGTCTCTCGGGACCTCAATCAAACATACAAACATATCCCATAACATCATTCAAACTTAGTCGAGCCTTCAAAATACCAAAAACAATACGAAAACACCAAATTTATATCAAATTCAAGCTTAAGAAATTTGAAACTTCTAAATTCCGCCAACTACGCCGAAACCAACCAAAACACCTCCGATTAACCTGAAATTTTGCAGACATAACCAAAATGACATTACGAACCTGCTCAAACTTTCGGAATTCCATTCCAACCCCGATAGCCTATTTTCCACTGCCGACCGGAAATCGCCAAAAACTAACTTTCGCCAATTCAAGTCTAATTCTACACCGGACATCACAAAAATATTCTGAACACACTTATAAGTCCCAAATCACCTAACGAAGCTATTCAAGCCATAAAATCTGAATTTCGAGGTCGTTTACAAATAAGTCAACTCTCAGTTGACTTTCTCAATTATTAGGCTACTTTAAAAAGGCTAAATGCCTAAACTCTCATCATAACCACTCCGGACCCAAACCAACTGATCCAACACATCAACAACAGGATAGTGATATATATAACAAATGCAGAAATAGGGAAAACAGAGTAAATCTCACGGAACGATCGGCCGGGTCGTTACAAGGGGTCGTTTGGTAGGGTTCATAAGAATAATGCTTAATGGCATGTATTAATAATGTTGGTATTAGTTATGCTTGGATTAGTTATGCTGACATATTTTTTATCTATTATTTGGTTCGATGTATTGACGTATTGCACTATTTCTAAAAAAATTATTTGGTTACAAAAATGCTCTTAAAACCAGTCCATTACTCTATCTTTTTAAAAGAAACATATATTTGGGAATGTTTTTATGTGAATTGAAAAATTATTTGATTTGTCTACCTATACTGTAGTATAGAACTAAATAGTTAGATAAACCCATCCCAATACCCGGTTATCTAACCCAAACAGTAATCAACCCGGAAAACATTAAATTTCCCCATAAAAATCAATTTTTGGTCTTTTTTATTCTTTTTTTTGTTGCTATACTGTTTTGTTCTTCAGCCGTAGATTTTTTAAGACCAACACGATATGGATATCAAACCTTAATAATATATTTTATTATACAATACAAGAGAATTTTATCAAACAAGACTAAAAACTTTCCTTAACTACTGAGTTATGCTTCTGGTATATAACAAGAGCATTCAAAAAATAATATATAAAGACACAAAATAAATTTTGCGTCATCTGTACAATGTAATTCTCTGACCAAAGAGGTTCGGGTAAATCCCCTTCTGCCCCTAAATCCGCCCTGCCAACATAAGCATGAGGTTATATAAGGGTTTGTTGCGTTTTACACCCCTAACGTATGCGATTTTTTATAATTTACGTCGTCCTTTAATTTTGAGTGAATACCCTAAGACCCCCTTAAACTATCATGTTTTTGTCAGTTACAAACTTAAACTATCTGGTGTCCCCAGAAATTCCCTTAACTATATCTCCCTATATATTAAAAAAACTCTTTGTCGATTTTTTAATGAAATATGTAAAGTAGCTCACCAAAAGGCGCGTGAGAAATGATATTATACATAAAATGGCCCCAACTAGCCATTCTAATGGTTAATTATTGTTACCCACTTTAAAAAATTTAATTTTTGTAGTTTCTCTCTATTTTCTTTGTGTTCTAGCCTTCTTCATTTTTTTATCTTTCTTCTTCCTTTATTCTTATGGGTTTCATACGAATTTTTTTTTTCTCTTGCTTGTTTCTTCTAAAATTATCTTTCTTCTTCATTTAGGTCTTATTCTTTCAACCAAACCCTAATTTTTTTAATCCCAAATTTCGTATTAAACTATAATTCCCGGTAAAAACGAAAGCTATTGGGAAAATCCAATGTGTAATCGAAGTTTAATGGTATAAATCACAATTGAGACATGATGTAGCCATTATCGGAGGAGATAGAAGAGAATTTTATTTTTTTTTACAAATGACCAAGAGTTTATCCCTTCATCCTCTTTCTTTGATTTTTTAATCCTCAAACATTTATCCATTTAATTATTTTTTATTATTATTTAAAATTCTTAATTAAATTGATATATCAAATTAGACTGAATAAATAGAAGGGTATATCACACTCACCATTAAAAAATCGGTGAGGGGTTTTTAATATATCGGTGTATATAGTTAAGGTGGACTTTGGAGACACTGGATAATTTAAGTAGATAACCGACAAAAACGTGATAGTTTAGGGAAATTTTAAAATATTGACTTAGCAATTTGCTCTATAATCTACTTATTTCCTTGCAAAACTCTAAACATTCATATTTTTAATATTACTTATGAGGGCCAAAACAACTTAAATCTATAAAATTTGATAGTAATTCACCTAGAAAACAACCAAAATTGAGAGCAAGAAAGAAAATATAGGGACGGAGCCTGGGTAGAAAGAAATCACGGCATTTGTTTCTAAAATTATTTTCCGTTGTATCCACCAGCACAAATCCAAATTTAGTCGCTCCCAAATGCGAGTACAACGGTTCAGAAACCAAAATAACTGAGCAAACTAAGAAATCCAATTAGTTATTCAATAATCATCATGATTTTCTAATCATTTATAAAGAAGTAAACTTTGATTATTTTAGATATATTTGCCGAAGAATGGAGATGTTGATATTTAATTTGAATACCGAGACAAATACAGATTTTCACTATAAGAATGATATTAAAGAAGTTGCTTTTATACCTCTTGAATGAAAACTTGAAGAATATTACATAAAACTTAAAGATTGATAGTATATGAGTGTTAAAAAAAGTACTTGCACCTAGTGTTTATATCAAAAATATACTAATTACTATGGTTAAATCATAAATTAATGTGAGAATTGTATACGGCTAAAATCGGAGAGTTCGATTTTATGATCATTATGGCATTCCGTAGCCCGTCTCCAGAGGGCTCGAGGCACAGTCGAGGTTTGACATCGAGGGTCCCCCATGCTCGACCTCGGAGCGGCATTAATCGGAGACCGTCATGAGAAGGCGGAAAATTCCCAAAAGGCACGTGGCTAGAATTGACCAAGCCTGCAAGAATAGTACAAGTCCGTACCGTGACATTAAATATTGTACCAGCTGCATTTCTTTGTAATAATTACACATGTACTATGTTGGGATTCCCTCTCTTATATAAAGGGGGCCCTTGTCATTTTGTAAAAGGGATGATATTCAATACAAGAACAAGAACAGTCTTTACAATTGTTCCATTGATTTTTGCCTTTCATTTATCGTATTCATTAATTGTTTTTCGTTTATTGCTCATTATTGATCATAAAAAGACCATCTTCAAGGCCTTCAATACTATTACACCTTCATCGACCGCCCTCTGTCAAGCTCTCGAGCTCGACCTCGAGGCCCTGTTCTCGACCAGATCGAGACCCTGTCTCATAACTGCTCGGTTTGCACAATTTTATTATTCTTTGCTCTTATCTCATTTTCTTACCTCTCACTTAGCATTTATTGCCTAAACAACTAGTATTAAAATAGATCACATATTCTTAGAACCACAAATCAAATATAGTTATAATTACCATTTTTGCGGTAAACAGTTTGGCGCCCACCGTGGGGCTAAAAATAACAGTGATTGTTTTAGTGCTGGCTTTCTAAAAACGCAAGTTATTCTTTACACTTTTTCTTGTCCAAGAATCTTCAATTTCAGGTCAGAAAATGTCTAACTCCGTGAATGCACATGAAAACAACGGTTCTGAGGATTATGGAGAGAACGTTGCAGCTGCTTCAAGCACTGGTGTACCACTACAAAACCCCGAAGGGGCACCGGTATAAATTCCCATTGATGAAGGCTCACGCAAAACGCTCGACATGTCGATGTAAGCTCTCATACAGACGGAAGTGTGCGCGAAGGAGACTAACATGAAGCATAGAGAGCCCCTGCTCAAAAGGAAAGGGAAATTAGCCTTCGTGTCATTTTTGAGATGTTTCAAGCACAACAAGTGGATATTGCTCAGCTACAAAGCCATCAAAAAACTCCAAGCACAACACCACCGGAAATGGCTCCTCGAGTTGAACAGGCACCAGAGAGGTCGAGCAACAACGAGTCAGCAGCCGACCCCGCTATTATGAAGATTTGTCGAGGACCTCACAAAGAGGATTAAATCAGGCGAAAAGAAGATAGAATCTAACGACAAAAAGGTGGAGACCTATAACTCGAGGGTCGATCAGATCCAGGGCGCACCCCCGATTCTGAAGGGTGTAAATTCAAAGAAGTTCGTGCAAAATCCATTCCCATCGAGTGCGGCTCTAAAGCTCATCCCGAAGAAATTATAATGCCCGATTTCCCGAAGTATAACGGGACCTCGGATCCCAATGAACACATTACTGCTTACACTTGTGCAGTGAAAGGGAACGACTAAAAAGATGACGAGATTGAATCCGTCCTATTGAAAAAATTTGGAGAAACGTTGTCCAAAGGGTCCATGATGTGGTATCATAACCTGCCCCCGAACTCGATAGATTTGTTTGTCATGATGACAGACTCTTTTGTGAGGGCACATACTGGTGCCATCAAGGTCGCTACGAGGAAATCCGACGTCTTCAAATTCAAACAAAGGGAGAACGAGATGCTAAGGGAGTTCGTATTCCGCTTTCAATTGGAAAGAATGAAATTGCCATCGGTCTCCGATGATTGGGATGTGCAAGCCTTCACTCAGGGCTTGAATGAACGAAGCTCGATAGCTTCAAAGCAGCTGAAGCAAAACTTAATTGAGTATCCCACCGTAGTTTGGGCGGATGTACACAACAAGTATCAATCAAAGATCAGAGTCGAGGATGACCAATTGGAAGCCCCCTCGGACTCGGTGTATCATAACAGGCTCTTAGAAAAGGAATCGAGGCTTCCAGAGAGAGAGTCGAGGCCAAGCAAAAAAAGGTATCAACCATATATAGAAAATCTGAGAAGTATCCCGAGGTGCAACATACCTCGAAGTGATCAAAGGATGGATCGAGGCCAGAATCCTTGAGGACTCGTGAATAAAGCAGGGTTCGACAGGCATACAGGGACGTGAGAGGCACCCCGGCTATCTGAGTACAATTTCAACATTGATGTTTCGGACATCGTGTCGGTCATAGATAAAATCAAAGACACCAGGTGGCCAAGGCCCGTACTATCAGATCTTCGCAAAGGAAGCCTAACTTGATATGTGAATTCCACGGTAATCACGGTCATAGGACCGAGGAATGCAGAAAGCTCTGAGAAGAAGTGGCCCCACTGATTAGAAAAGGGCACCTTCGAGATTTCCTCAGCGACCGAGCCAAAAAACAATTTCGGGAAAGAGAGGCGAACAGAAAAAATGAAATAGAAGAACCGCATCACGTCATCCATATGATTATTGGAGGAGTCGATGTCCCTCATAGGCCCATTTTCAAACGAACAAAAGTGTCCATCACAGGGAAAAGCGAACTCGGAGCTACAGAACTAAAGATTCTCTTTCATTCAACGAAGAGGACATCGAGACCTTGTCTCAACCTCATAATGACGCACTGGTAATTTCTTTTCTTTTGAATAAATTTCAGATTAAATGTGTGCTCGTGGATCCAGGTAGCTCGGCCAATATAATTAGGTCGAGGGTGGTAGAGCAACTCGGATTGCTCAGCTAGATCGTGCCCGCCTCTTGTGTCCTCAACGGATTCAACATGGCGAGTGAGACAAAGAAAGGGGAAATCATCCTCCCAGTCAACATGGTCGGTACAATTCAAGACACCAAGTTTCATGTCATCGAAGGTGACATGAGATACAATGCTCTGCTTGGAAGGCCATGGATTCACAGTATGAGGGCGGTGCCATCAACCCTTCATCAAATGATGAAGTTTCCTACTAAGGATGGAGTAAAAACAGTGTACAGCGAGCAACACGCAACAAAACAAATGTTCGCAGTGCACGATATGGCACCGGCACCGACACCTTCTACATCGAAGGAGCCAAAGTACAAGCAAACATCCGAGTAGCAATCACAAACTACATCCTCGGATGATCGAACGAAGGACCGTGTCGTGTCCTCAGAACAAGTAACTGAAGCATATCGAGGCTTGAACGCCACCACGGTTAAGGTACAATCCTCTCCCTCTTTCCTTCACATTTTACACTAACCCACGTGCAGGTGTCCGATTGAAAGGAATCGAAGCACCCTCTAGCTCGAAGGCCTTAGGTATTAAAGCAAGCATTGCGCTCTTTTTCCCTCATGTCGGATTTTGTCCCAAATGGGTTTTACTGACGAGGTTTTTAACGAGGCAACATCCATATGCTACCTAAGGTGAACTCATCAAGTATTCAAGTCTTCTTTTCGATCAACCACAAATACTGAGAGGCATCCCCCCCTCTCC
>ML396966.1:0-10747 GCA_005239525.1 Nicotiana knightiana
AATGTCTAAACAAATGTAAGGAAGGAAAAGCTTTCCACAAAAGCTGGAATAAGATAGAGACTCTTGGTCTGCTGACGCGGCAGATGTACCTCGAAGTCTTTGCTGGATCTCTCAACCTCGGAGATAGTGCGCCGGGTGGAGATACCTGGATCTGCACATGAAAATCATGCGCAGAAGGGGCATGAGTACACCACAGCGGTACTCAGTAAGTGCCAAGCCTAACCTCGGTCAGGGTGACGAGGAAGGTCAGGGCCCTACTGAGGTTAAACAATATAATAGGAATTTACAGTATGAAAACAGACAGTAATAATGAGTACAACAGTGAAATAAGACAGGTCAACAAGGCAATAACAAAACACAAGAACAGATTAAACACGGAATATGAACAGCTCAATAACAATGGTAACAATAAGGATCTCCCAGGATACCGTCTTGTAGTGCTTTTCTCGACTGTCTAGTGGATCTCCCGGGATACCGTCCCGTATTCCATCATATGTGCAGGGGGATCTCCTGGGATACCGTCCCGTAGTCCCAAAGTAAATATGCAGGGGGATTTCCCGGTATACCGTTAGTTCCAAAGTAAATATGCAGGGGGATCTCCCGGGATACCGTCCCGTAGTCACAAAGTAAATATGCAGGGGGATCTCCCGGGATACCGTACCGTAGTTCCAAAGTAAATATGCAGGGGGATCTCCCGGGATATCGTCCCGTAGTCCCAAAGTAAATATGCAGGGGGATCCCCCAGGATACCGTCCCGTTGTCCCAAAGTAAATATGTAGGGGGATCTTCCGGGATACCGTCCCGTAGTCCCAAAGTAAATATGCAGGGGGATCTCCCGGGATATCGTCCCGTAGTCCCAAAGTAAATATGCAGGGGGATCTCCCGGAATACCGTCCCGTAGTCCCAAAGCAAATACGCAGCCACAAAAAGAAGATATTCTGAAATAGAGTGCAAATATACAAGGCAACAAGTAGTTCTAGGCTATCATGCTTCACGTAGTACAATTAAAGCAACCTAAGATATTAGGCAATTTAGGGCAACTAGGCATGCTTTTCTAAGCTAACATAGACTATAATTGCAAATAGAATAAACAGGTAAGAAAGAAACTTAGTCTAAATATTTAAAGTAAGACCGGATTTTTCAACAATTAGCACGAGTACACGCTCGTCACCTCACGTACAAGGCATTCAATTACCAAATATCACATCATAAGGGGAAAGGTCCCCCGCACAAGGTTAGACAAGCCACTTACCTCGAACCGGCCCAAAATCAACTTGAAACCACACTTTTGCCACGAGTAGCCGACTCCAAATGGCCCAAATCTATCCGAAATAATTACATATCGTAAATAACATCTCAAGCAACTGATTCTACTATTTAATTCAAAGCTAAGGCGCGAAATTAGGTAAAATGAACAAAACGCCGCTCGATCCCACGTCCGATCCCACATCTCGGAATCGGGTAAAAGTTATATTTTCCGGACACCCATTCACTCACGAACTCACTCGGCCAGAAACAATCGAAATCCGATGCCAAAAGCCCCTTAAATTCTCAGAATTTCGGTTTGGGGAAGTTTCATAAATTTCCCATGGTTTTTCCCCCATTTTTGATAATTAAACTAAAGAAAACAACGGGGATTAATGTTCTAACAATGAATTAGGATTAGAAAATGTTACCTATGATCCTACTCTTCAAAACCCACTGAAAATTGCCAATTCCCGAGCTCTTACAAGATTTTTAGACTTATGAAATAAACCCTCGGATTTTTGGAATAAAACACACAGGGATATCGCACCTGCGGTCCCGATCACCGCACCTGCGGAAAAAGCATCGCAGGTGCGGAATTCACTTAAGTCCTCTGGGGCCGCACCTGCGATCGTTTGGTCGCGCCTGTGGTCCCGCANTAACCCCGAGGCCCATGGGACCTCAACCAAAACCACCAACCAACCCTAATACCTTATTTGAACTAGGTTGTGCCTTAAAAACACCTCTCATAACATCAAAATCATCGATTATGCATAGGTTCAAGCCTAGGAACTTAGGAAAATTCTATAATTCATATCCGACGCCGAAACACATCTAAACTCATCCGAATGACCTCAGATTTTGCACGCACATCCCAAATGACATGACAGAACTACTGCAACTTCCGGAATTCCATTCCGACCCTCGGATCAAAAACTCACTATCGGACTGGAAACTTCAAAAATTCAAACTTCGGCATTTCAAGCCTAAATATGCTACGGACTTCCAAAATGCACTCCGAACACGCTCCCAACCCCGAAATCACCTAAAGGAGCTAACGGAACCATCGGATTTCCATTTCGAGGTTGTCTTCACACTGTTCTGACTACGGGAAACTTTCCAACACCTAAGCTCTCATTTAGGGACTAAGTGTCCCATAACTCTCTGAAACTCAAAACCGAGCATCCCGGCAATTCAATTTAGCAGAAATAGACTTGGGGAAAATAGTTAATAGGGGATCGGGGCGTTAATTCTTAAGACGACCGATCGGGTCGTCACACGCTGCTGGGGCCGTAGCATCAACACTACATCAGGCGGTAAAATTCGAGTGGAACCACCAAGATGTGATTATTCATGGTGACGGTAGCAACCCCATTTATAGTCGTCAAACTATTCCGATAATTAACGGAAAAAGGAAGATAGGCAGAGGAACTTACCATCACATTGAACGGGTCAATGCTATCGACAAGGGCAAGTGGTGGGACAAAAGATTGAGAGCATCCTGAACTGGAGAGGATATGAGCCAGGAGAAGGGCTCGGTAAGAACCTCCAAGGGATCACGACGCCCATAAAGCTCAAGGAGCATGGCACCACTTTCGGTCTGGGGTATGAGTACACTTGGCAGGAATTCAACGACTGGTCGCCACCTTGGCGCGGTCCCTATTACCCTTTGGAGCAGCCGATACCTCATCTTGAGCAGACTTTCAAGCAAGCCGACACTATTTACGGTTCAGACGAACAGCAATGAGGAGTTTGTTCCTAGAGGATGAAGATATGGATTGATGTGTTATTCTCGAGGGGGAGGGGGGAGGAAGGCCCTTCCATACAGACTGTAATCAAGGGGGCATATCTCAAGAACTGGTCTATCAAGAAAACCAAAGCCCGACGAGCCTCGGGGTAGCAAGGCTAAAACAAGCATTATTTACTGTTTTATTTACTAAATGATTTTCCTTTTCCTGCATTTTTAAATTTCTGCAATAAAGATCTTCAATGTTCAAAATAGTTATTCAATCTATCAAAGCATCTTCTAAATTTCTCTTAAGAATCTGATATTTATTGCTATTGTTTTCTCTCATTACTTTATTTATACAGCATTACTATTACTTGTCTTGATGAACCGATGACTATGACATGCAATGAGACAACGCAGCAAACAGACATTGATTCAGATGAAGACGATATACCTGACAAGATTGTCAAAGAAGTTGAGAACAGACCTAAGTCCAACCTGGATGGGACTGAAGTTATCAACCTGGGAGATTCAGAAAACGTCAAGGAGACTCGCATCAGCATTCATTTGTCACCATCAGAAAAGAAAGAATGCACAGAGTTTCTAAGAGAGTATGAGGACGTATTTGCATGGTTGTATGATGACATGACTAGTCTAAGTACGTCTATTGTGGCTCACAAACTGCCAACCAATCCAATGTGTCCACCAGTGAAACAAAAGCTCAGAAAGTTCAAACCCGACATGAGTTTGAAAATCAAAGAAGAAGTTACCAAGCAGATCAACGCCAAAGTTCTCCGGGTAGTGCAGTACCCGACATGGTTAGCCAAATTTTACCTGTGCCAAAGAAGGACGGGAAGGTCAGAGTCTGCGTCGACTACCGGGATCTCAACCGGGACAGTCCGAAAGACGGCTTCCCCTTACCAAAAATACACATTTTGATTGATAACTGCGCCAAGCATGAATTGCAGTCCTTTGTGGATTACTTCGCTGGTTATCACAAGATTTGGATGGATGAGGAAGATGCTGAGAAAACGGCGTTCATTACGCCGCGGGGAGTGTATTATTACAAGATGATTCCATTCGGTCTAAAGAATGCAGGGGCCACCTACATGAGGGCCATGACCACCATATTCCATGACATGATTCACAAGGAGATCGAGGTGTACGTGGATGATGCCATTATCAAATCAAAGAAAGTTGCTGATCACATGGAGAATTTGGGGAAGTTCTTCAATAGATTGCGAAAATACAATGTGAAACTAAACCCCGCGAAGTGTGCATTCGGGGTTCCTGCTGGAAAGTTGCTGGGATTTATTGTAAGCCGTCGGGGAATATAATTAGATCCGTCAAAATTCAAAGCCATTCAAGAGCTATCACCACCAAGGAACAAGAAAGATGTGATGAGTTTCTTGGGGAGGCTTAATTACATCAGCCGGTTTATAGCACAGTTTATAGTCATCAGTGAGCCAATTTTTAAGATACTGAAGAACGACGCTACGACCGAGTGGACCGATGATTGTCAAAAGGATTTCTACAGAATCAAGGAATATTTGTCAACACCGCCAGTCCTAGTACCGCCCGAGCCAGGCAGACCTTTGCTACTCTATCTTGCAGTATTAGATGGAGCTTTCGGCTGCGTTCTAGGGCAGCACGATGAAACAGGAAGGAAGGAACAAGCTATTTATTACCTCAGCAAGAAGTTCACTCTATATGAGGTCCGGTATTCTCTATTAGAGCGTACCTGTTGTGCCCTGACTTGGGTCGCCCAAAAGCTGAGACATTACTTATGTGCCTACACAACATATCTCATATCAAGGATGGATCTATTAAAGTACATCTTTCAGAAGCCCATGCCCACTGGCAAGCTAGCCAAGTGGAAAATTCTGCTGAGCGAATTCGACATTGTTTACATGACTCAGAAGGCAGTTAAAGGACAAGCTCTGGCTGACCATCTTGCTGAGAATCCCGTAGACGGAGGATACGAACCCCTGAAAACATATTCATAGGAGAAGATATTGCAGAATCCTATGATAGTTGGAGGATGTTCTTTAATGGAGCAACAAACTTCAAGGGAGTCGGTATTGGAGCAGTACTAGTATTAGAGACCGGTCAGCATTATCCGATATCCGTCAAACTCAGGTTCCCTTGCACCAACAATATGGCCGAATATGAAGCCTACATCTTGGGGCTCAATAAGGCCATTGGCATGAACGTCCTGGAGCTGTTAGTGATCGGTGATTCAGACTTATTGGTACATCAGGTACAAGGAGAATGGGCAACAAAGAATTCCAAGATACTGCCGTATCTGCACCACGTACAGGAGTTAAGAAAGAGGTTCACAAAGATAGAGTTCCGGCACGTCCCCAGAATCCAGAATGAGTTCACCGACGCATTAGCTACTTTGTCCTCAATGATCCAGCATCCGGACAAGAATTTCATTGACCCTATTCCCATAAAGATCCATAATCAGCCAACTTACTCTGCCCATATCGAAGAAGAAGCAGACAGAAATCCTTGGTTTCATGACATCGATAAGTACTTGGCAAAAGGAGAATACCCCGAACTTGCAAATTCCACTCAGAAACACACACTTCGGAGATTGTCCAATAATTTTTTTCCACAGCAGAGGAATCCTGTATAGGAGGACTCCCGATTTGGGGTTATTAAGGTGTGTTGACGCAAAAGAAGCATCAAAATTGTTGGAAGAAATTCATGCAGGGACTTGTAGCCCACATATGAACGGTTTTGTTCTAGCAAAGAAGATACTCTGAGCTGGTTACTTTTGGATGACTATGGAAACGAACTGCATCCAGTATGTTCGGAAGTGCCACCGCTGCCAGATACATGGGGATATGATAAAGGTGCCTCCAAGTGAGCTCAATGCCGCTTGGGGTATGGACGTTATTGGACCAATTGAGCATGCCGCTTCCAATGGCCACAGGTTCATTTTGGTCGCCATTGACTACTTCACTAAATGGGTCGAAGCAGCCTCCTACAAAGTAGTTACTAAGAAATTCGTGGTCGACTTTGTCTGCGACCACACTGTTTGTCGGTTCGGAGTTCCAGAGTCAATCATCACCGACAATGGTTCTAATCTCAACAGTGACTTGATGAAAGCTATGTGTGAAACTTTCAGGATCAAACACAAGAATTCCACAACATACAGACCTCAGATGAATGGAGCCGTAGAGGCCGCTAATAAAAACATCAAGAAGATACTAAGAAAGATGATAGAAAGGCACAAACAATGGCATGAAAAGTTATCATTCGCTTTATTGGGATACCGCACCACTGTCTGCACATCAACAGGGGCAACTCCCTATATGCTAGTTTATGGTACAGAGGCTGTAATTCCTGCCGAAGTGGAGATTCCATCTCTACGAATTATACAGGAAGTTGAGCTCAGTGATGCAGAATGGGTAAGAAGCCGTTATGAGCAACTGACCCTCATAGACGGGAAGAGAATGAATGCAGTATGTCATGGTCAACTATATCAGGACAGAATGGCCAGGGCCTTCAACAAGAAAGTCAAGCCGAGACGATTCACACCAGGGTAGCTGGTGTTAAACAAAATCTTTCCGCATCACGATGAAGCCAAGGGGAAGTTCTCTCCCAACTGGCAAGGTTCGTACATGGTTTATAGAGTGCTGACAGGAGGAGCACTCATACTTGCAGAAATGGACGGAGAAGTTTGGCCGAAACCGATCAATGCAGATGCAGTCAAGTGCTACTATGTGTAATATTTATGCTTTCTCAGTGATGTAATTTGAACTACGCCTGACCTGATTCCCATTTAAGAGGGGATACATAGGCATCCCTATGGGTTCGATCATAATTCAATAAAAATTTATTTTCCCCGCAATTGGAAACTGGGGCAGAATTTTAAGGAGGACCCTCAAAGTTCCGAAGCAAGTTCAGATAGTCGTCGCGCGAGCAGCAGTCAGAGGCATCCACCCAGCAAACTGGGGCAAAATCTTGAGGAGGACCCTCAAAATTCCGCAGCAAGAGAGGTTGCAATGTCTCAAGCCGTGTCATGTCGTCGGTTCATCTAAAACTATTTTAGATTATATATTATATCTTACAAAATCATGCATATTTATTTTTTTCTGAAGCAGCTTGTTTAGCGAATGCTACTCCAATGATACAGACAGTATCATCATAATCAAGCAAACGAGCCAAGCAAAGCTAGCGGGAATGCGCACTAACCTTTCCCCTTTACAAAACTCACGATCTTTCTTTGGATGCAGGCACAAAATTTCAAAATCCCCGATACATATTATCCGCTCAAAAGACAGACATCGTTCCTCAAAATCGTCACGCCGACACTTATTATCAGCACAAATAATGCTTCATTATCATAATGCTCTACCTCAATTTAACACCAGCTATGAATTTCTGTTGTCCTTCCTTAAATATTGCATAAGGCTACCTTTCTGCCTTCCGAGACTAAACATTGTCTCCATCTGCATTTGTATATTGCATAAGGCTACCATTCTTCCTTCCGAGACTAAACACTGTCTCCATCTGCATTTGCATCTTGCATAAGGCTGCCTTTCTGCCTTCCGAGACTAAACGCTGTCTCCATCTGCATTCGCATATTGCATAAAGCTACCTTTCTGCCTTCTGAGGTTAAACACTACCTCTATCTGCATTAACATATTGCATAAGGCTACCTTTCTTCCTTCCGAGGTTAAACGCTACCTCCATCTGCATTCGCGTATTGCATAAGGCTACCATTCTGCCTTCCGAGGTTAAATGCTACCTCCATCTGTATACGCATATTGCATAAGGCTACCTTTCTTCAAAGCAATCATTGTCTCTATCATTATTCACTTCGCTTCCTTTCAGGCTAAGATATGCCCTTTTTAAATTCTCAAGACTAAGCTCTGGCTTGTTAGCATCATACTACTGCATTTTTATGGGCTGAAATATCGCCAACCTATCCAAAGGCGTCATCGTTCAGAGGCACTATCTTCATGGCCCGAGAACACCATGTCATGGCCTAAGGATCTCTTTTATCAGTTTGCATATCAATATTCAAAGGCATCATGGTTCGGAGGCACCATCTTCATGGCCCGAGAACATCATTTCATAGCCCGCGAATCCCGCATCAAGCGATACATGGCCCCGGACATCATGGTCTAAGGACGTCATCCTCAACCGTCCGAAGACAACATTCATGGTCCAATGGGAATTTACATCATGTTTAAATTACGCACAATGCATGTTTGTTAATCATTTGCAGGAAATCCGGTTAGGAACAGCCATCCAGGCAGGAACGGTTCCGCTCCAGTTCTCCTAATTTCCCCGTAAGCCATTTTGTTCACCTTACTTTGCACCTTGTGTCCGTACTTATAAAACTTCACCGGTACACTTCGTCGGTGACTCCTAAACTACATACGACCTCATTCCTGTAAAACAAGGGATATGTAGGCAGCTCAGAAACCAGGGTGCGGCCTCAATCTTTCGAACCATTTATACTCGGTCAAAATTGGTCGTCATATCTTTACCCGACAATTCTTTCATCCTTCCCGGGTAAAGAGGGGTAGCTGTTGATACCCAATTTTTCCTCAAACTATTTTTTTTAAATTTGCATATATACCTCAAAATCACTTTTCATAATAATTGACATTTTTTCATAATTTTACCAATTTATTTTCCTAATTATTTAGTGTTTTATATGCAATAACTATTCATAAATTGCATCATAAGTAATTTGAAATTATTTCTTAGCTCAATATACCATTCTATTCATGTCAGGATTTAATTCTTTCATAAATTAGCCAATTTTGGCATTATTTAATTATAATTACCGCAATTTTAGAATTATAGCCTAATCGTATATTTTATACTATTTTAATCACTGATTAGCTGTTTTATATTTTTTATATTAGCTAAATAACTTAATTGTACTTATTTAACCTCAATTTCATTTTTGTATAATTATTAGCTATTTTATTAATTATTTATTTAATTTTAAAGGGTATTTAACAATTGGCCACATTTATTTGAATTCTAACCTAAAATCAACCCAACCCACCAGATTATAATAACCCAATTCTCCTACCCAGCCCAAACCAATTCCTACCCGGTCCAACCCCGGATCAATCCGAGCCATTGATCAAATTAGATCAACGGCCCAGATTTCACTTACCATAATTAAACCCTAACTACCCCCCTCCGACCCCTCATTCTCTCACGACCCCTTATCTTTCTACTCTCATCTCTCTCTCTAGTCTCTTCTGGAGACTTCCGTCTCTTCAGTTCCGATGAACTCCTTCATCTTCTCTGGCTATCCCTTTGTCGGAGACCTTGAAGCCTTCGTCCTCTTGCCTCTCATGGCTCTCCTATGCCGGTGATGTCCTCCCTAAGGCCCTCAAAGGGCGAGAACCCATCTGCTTACACCCATGGTGTTCCTGTCTACTTCAAGCTTCCAGGACTTGATTTCGAGTGGGGTTTATGACCTTGAGGCTCGAGCCAGGCTGTTCAGGGTCTTTCTCATCTTCTCTGAGGTTTTCTGTAAAACCCTAACTCTTAAACTTTCCGATTCTTTTAGATCTATGATAGATTTGTGTATGTTTTGAGCTATTTCGTTGTTTTTCTCAAAGATTCTCCGTTTCCTCTAAAAAAGGCTTTCCGTTTTCAAACTAGGGTTTCATGACCCCTCTTAAACGATTTTTCCATGACTTTTCAGTATTATCCTAAGGTCTCTGTTGTGTTTTAACGATTCATTCAAGTTTATCTATCTTATATGAGTTGATGTGTTGAAATCCCTAACTTCTAGTCCTAAACCCTAAGTTCCTTATTTGTCTTTGATAATATGTTTGCGTTTCATGAGCTTTATGATTCACTGATATTTTACCCTATGTTATTCATCTATGTCTTTGATTTTTCTTGCTTTCCCGTTTATCTCACTGTTCACTCTGTAACTCATATTAATCCCTAGTTTCGTATGATTTCACTACTAGGGTTTCTGACTTCTTGCCTGTTATCTATTCAATTCATGTTAATCTCCTTTAATTGATGTTATTCCTGTTCGAATCCATGATTCTCTATAATTTTACTTTAGGGTTCCTGATTTATCATTTGAATCCCTGATTCCTTGTGATTTGAAAACCTTACTGATTTCTTATGGGATACTCTTACTAATTTCCGACCTTTAGCTTATTTCTTACCTTGTTACCTGGTTAATTTACTGTTAATTGATCCCTATTTCCTTAAATAGAATCTGATGAACCTAGTCTCAATTGCATACTTGTACTGGGCTGAAATTGTTTCTTTATATGTTATATGCATGGGAACTTTCCTTATTTTGTTATTTTCCTACTAGCCGTTTGAATTTAACCCCTTCAATTAAGGAATACCTATGTTGATTTTACACTGTTTGAATATTCCTTTAAGCTATATATGGTGTCTTTCCTTATTTGTTACTGACCGTTTGAATAACTCCCTTAATCATGGTAGTACTTTAGCTGATTTCACTCTGATTGATACTAAGTTCCATAATTGTTGATTGATTCTGATTTTTACCTTACTTTCACCCAACTTTGAAAACTCTCTCTCTCTCTCTCTCTATATATATATATATATATATATGCATACTTTTTCTCTCATTACGGACGAACTGATCTGTTTAAAAATCTCTCTCTCACAATTAAAAAAACTCTTTGTTCTCTCTTCTCTGCTAACTACTACTGTTCTAAGTTAGCTGGCTGCAAGCCAAGGCTAACTATTGTGCACCTCCTACTTCCTGTTTGTGTTACTGCTTTCTTC
>ML396968.1:0-35530 GCA_005239525.1 Nicotiana knightiana
AGACTCAACGAAGTTAAAGTATGTTAAGGCTATCCCTTCTTTACTTTTGGCATGATTCGTATGCTACAAACGAAACGAGCAAACACTGAACTTTCACAAATAATTCTATTCTTAGAAGTACTAGGGGTGCCCATGTTTTTGATCCCCCATGTGTCCTATTATTATATCGTCTCTTCATGGGTCTCAGAAAATACGTAAGTTGATAAAGTTTATCCGAAAGCATATTGATCTTATGACATTCCGAGAGATCTTATTTACTTACTTCATTATGCATTACATCGATTTACATGTACATGAACATGATCAGATGTCGTTATATACGCGTGNTTGTATATGTTCACAAAGTGAGGCCTAGATATTGGCTAAAAATTGGAGCAAAAAGGAGAGAAGAGTAACATAGGTGCACATGCAAAGTCAAAGTCGTACAGGCTGCATAATAGAATGTAGCAACAATGATGAGATTAGAAGAATTCCGACCACAAGTCGTGGTGTGAGAAAGAGACCTAAATGGGGGATGCCCTGGCCTTTGAAGTTATCCACAAAACAACTGTCTAGATAGCAAGGAAAATATTAAATTATTTAAAAGAGCAATAGGTTATGAGAATGATAAGTACAACAGTTAACATTTGAGGACGATTGTTCCGAAGGGAGGAATGATGTTACACCCTATATTTTCGTACGTGAGAGTACATTATAAGTCAATTGATGTAAGCTCAGAAATAAGATCGTCTTTGAAAGTACATTAAGTAATTTAATCATGTTACCTTGGAGGTTATAATCTTTAAGATCATTGATAACAAGTACCAAGAGGGTTGAAAGACTTAGAAGCTAAACAAATTGTACAAAATAATTTTCGTTAAATGTCGACAAATTGATAACATGTACTTTTGGGGTGATAATATGGTTCTTAAAATTATAAAGAGTTTATGTTATGATTTATTGTAGGCTTATGATAGTCTCTGTTACGTTTTGAAGTAAAGCGAGTTGTGGAACAGAAGTTGGCAAAGGTCATCACAAGTTAAATTCATAAATGTGCTGAAAATTAAGTCCAATGTAGTGGAGATTTTCTCTAAGTATACTTGGAATTATGGGATGATCCCCATATCCAATTGAATACCTATGAGTTTAGTTTCTAAATCATTAAACCTTTTGTCGATAAAACATCGTAGTAGAGAGATATTTGCAGTTTTGTGAGACTACGCAGACTGCATAAGTGACAAGTAGGTGTGTCACTAAAGTTTTTTGAGAGATATATTTCGTGTGTTATATAAAGTTTTTCTGGGAAATATTATATACCAAATTAAAGGTCTTGGAATATAGTTTCTAATTCTCTTAACCTTTTGTTCATACGACATCCAGATAAAAAGATATAAGCATCAGAAGAAGGGCCAATGATAGGGTGCCAAGTTAGCACCTCTTTGACTTTTCAAAAGTTCATATATATAGGTTTTTAATCGTCTTTCTGTTCATTTTTCAATATAACACGGTCATAGAACACCCATAAACATATCTTTAAGTTCTCTTCTAGATTTTTGAAGAATATTAACATCCCGGGTACGAAATCAAGAAGCGATAACAATAGAACGATCCCTACGACATAAGTATCGCTATATCGCCTCTCTTTTCCTTTGTACTTTGAGTTTTGAAAGGTACTTCATAGTTAAGAAAATGCCTACTTTCTGTATTTAAGCTTTGAATTATCAAGTAAGGTGGATAAATGTGTTTCCTAATAGTTAGAACTCATGGGACGGTGATCGAAAACCGTGAGTTCGATTTATTGCACTTTTAGTAAACTGTTTTGTAGTCCACTCGTGTTGGCCTATTGTGCTGCTGATTTATGGAGTATGGAAGGATAAAGGACGTGGATAAATGCCCCATGTGGTAAGGTAGTGGGCTAGTCGCTCGTCGTTTCGATTTAAGGCTAACTGAAAACTTGTTGATTGGGTGTGTTATGGTATATTTCGGTTTTTTGTTATATTAAAGGTCCTGGATTGTAGTTAGGTTGTTTTTGAATTGCTGATTGTATTGCTCTGGTTGTTCTTGTTGGTATATGGAATTTGAGGAGGCCCTTGTTACAGGGGAGATGTTGCCCAAATTTACATAAACGAGCTACTAGTTTAAGTTGCGGACTTAGTCTTTACGCAACATTTATTTTGAATCTCCTTATGCTATGGTAGATTGAGTTGAGTTTTTTGAAGAATTTCTTGGACGGTATTACAGACTCAACGAAGTTAAAGTATGTTAAGGCTATCCCTTCTTTACTTTTGGCATGATTCGTATGATACAAACGAAACGAGCAAACACTGAACTTTCACAAATAATTCTATTCTTAGAAGTACTAGGGGTGCCCATGTTCTTGATCCCCCATGTGTCCTATTATTATATCGTCTCTTCATGGGTCTCAGAAAATACGTAAGTTGATAAAGTTTATCCGAAAGCATATTGATCTTATGACATTCCGAGAGATCTTATTTACTTACTTCATTATGCATTACATCGATTTACATGTACATGAACATGATCAGATGTCGTTATATACGCGTGTCACGCCCCAAACTCGGGGAGCGTGACCAGCGCTCAACCGAGTGAATCCGCGAGCAAGACTGTTAGATTTCCTTCTACCCAAACTAATACATGAATAAAAAGGAGATGTGCTCCATTTATTAAACACTAAGTAATTTTCTTTAGCAACATCCATTTTATTTCCGTTAGTAGCTTCATTCATAATTTCAAAAACATTACAAGTTTATAGATATGAAGAAAAACGTGTCTTCTAAATGCCAGCATTTCTAATTTTGACTCCCAACATCAACCACCACCCATAACTTGTCTACGGAACCTCTAAGTATAATTAAAGAGTAATATGAAAATGTCGGCAACAAGGCTTCGACAATACCTCAAAATACTAAGTACATGGGAAATAAGAGATACATGACCCCAAAATGAAATGGGGCTCACTAAGTCAAATGAAGTGGGGCTTAACAAGATTTGACCTGTCTGCGACGTGATTCAGTGGTGTAGTTGACATTGCTGCTGGTGATGCTACAACATAAGTAGAACAAAATAATGGGAAAATTAATCTAATAATCAAGTGAATATATTTTTTTTGTAACGTAATAGTTAATACACCAAACCTCGTCATTGAAACGAAAAAGACACAAACACACCATCCTCTTAACGGGTCTAAACAAGTCGTCACGAGGCCCCAAACACGGCTTATAGCCCAAATATAGCAATAGTCTTTAGAACACAATTTAACATATGATTTAGAGTAAAATACGCAACTCAATAGTTTCCGCGAAGAGGAACAAGTCAAATCCAAAAAATAGTGCGCGCCACACACTCGTCATCCGACATGTGCGCCATTAAAAAAAAACAGTGAGAAATATGAAGTCCGAGGTTTCATACCCTCAGGACAAGATTTATAGCCATTACTTATCTCTACTGGGCCACCCCTCAAATTGGCTCCCTATTGCTCCGAATATAACCAAAACCAGTTTAACATCATCAATATACGCTAAAGGAAGACAACCCAATCCAAAACTATCAATTTATGCAAAAATATCGAAATTCGGCCAAACCCGAGCCCCGGGATCAGGTCTCGGACGATAAAATTTACATCACTAGAATCCTTGTCCTCTCACGATTCTATACATACCAAGAACACTAAAATTGGACCACAATTGCCCACTCAAATCCTCAAAAGAAAATTTCAAATTCCATGCACTTTTCTTCCCCAGATTTGGGTTTAATTCCAACAACTTTCCGGTTTAATTACTTAGAAAACGACATATAAACGAGTTACGAAGTTGGAAACCATACCTCCAAGAGAGCCCCTTTGATTTATTCTTCAAACCCTCTTAATTAGCTCTGAACCCGCTTGACAATGGAGGAAAATGATGAAAATTTTCGCAACAATGAGCTTTAAAACATTCTGCCCAGCACTTAAAATCCCTTCAGTGCGATCGCGACTCTAGCCACGCAATCGCGATGCACATACCAGCCAACTCAATGCGATCACATACCACTACACGCGATCACATAGAACAACTCTCCACCTCACACACACGCCTCAGAACCTTTACGCGATCACACCAACACCTACGCGATCGCACTGCTTTACCTGACCAACATATGCGATCGCAATCCTAACCACGCGGTCGCATAGAACAAAATGTCTGCCCCACTTTTTTACTCTACGCGATCGAGGATGAATCCATGCGATTGTAGTGATGAAATCATTGCTGCTAAAACACCAGAAAACAACAGACTTCTTAAGGCCAAAAAGTGCCTGTTTGAGCATCCGAAATACACCCGAGGCCCCCAGGACCTCAACCAATCCTATCAACACACCCCATAACATCATTCAAACTTAGTTGAGCCTTCGAAACACCAAAAACAACACAAAAACACCAAATTTACATCAAATTCAAGCCTATGAACTTTGAAACTTCTAAAATTGCCAATGATGCAGAAACCAATCAAAACACATCCGATTGACCTGAAAATTAGCACACATATCCAAAATGACATTACGAACCTGTTTCAACTTCTGGAATTCCATTCCAACCTCGATAGCCTATTTTCCACTGCCGACCAGAAATTGCAAAAAATTAACTTTCGCCAATTCAAGCCTAATTCTACACCGGATATCAGAACTTATTCCGAACAGACTCATAAGTCCAAAATCATTGAACGAAGCTACCCAAGCCATAAAATCTGCATTCAGAGGTTGTTTATCAACAAGTCAACTCGCAGTTGACTTTTCCAACGATTAAGCTAATTTAAGAGACTAAGTGTCTCAATTCTCACCACGACCACTCCGAACACGAACCAACTGAACCAACACAAAATAAATAGGCTAAGAAACATATGATAAAGTAGAAACGGGGAAAACAGGGCTAATCTCATGGAATGACCGGCCGGGTCGTTACAAAGAGGGACTAAAAGCAACAGTTAGCAACGAGGCACAACTGGTAATAACACTGTAGAGTAAGCTGAACACAGTTCAAATCCGGCGAAATAAAAATAAAGGAAGACAAGTGACAACTCAGTAGGAACAATCGCTTTCACGCCAGTTTTATCCAAGAATTTCCATAAAGTACCAAACCTCATAATCACCGCTCTTGTGTCCCTAATCACATGGCATCTTGTGTCCACATTACAACTCATATTCATACAGATGACTCAAATGCCAATAGAACATCTCTCACACAGAAGGCAAGTAGATAAGAGTACGTATAATAGTTAATGACATCAAAATTTACCTTTTGAAACTGATATGGGTGATTTAACTACGTGTATGCTTGTACCAGTGTTCTACCACAATTCCAGTCAACAAATAGGAGTTGTCACGACCCCAAATCCTAAACTGGCCGTGGTGGCGCCTACCTGGAACTAGGCTAGCCAATAATTACAGTTTCTTTCCAAAATCCCCAACTCATGTTCAAGCATTTCATAAAATATATAGAATTTGCTAAATCCATTAGGCAAAATAAACAGCTAAATAGTCTAAACCATCCCAAAATCCGGAGTCAACATGTCATAAGCATCTAAGAAAAAGCCAAAGATATACTATTATAATACAACACCCCCGAATGAATAACTAGATACAACATAAGAAGGGAAAACAGAGATGCTGCAGACGCTGAACAACTACCTCTATATCCCGAACTCCGGCTCCGCACGGAGTAGATGGCTAACGCTCAGTATATGCACCTGAATCTGGTCACAGGGGTGCAGGGAGTAATGTGAGTACGCCAACTCAATATTAACGGAAATAAATCAAGTCTAAGCTGTAAGAAACACATAGAAATCAATATCATCAGTTCACAATATGAACATCCTTTCCTTCCCACAGTATATGCATAGATATATGAAATCAACATGCTTTAAAAGCCAACTTCAGTAAAATCCTTTGAAAAATGTGTTTTCCAACAAGTTCCGAAATAAAAATAACCGAATGGTTTAATATAAAATGAAATAAATCACAAGTAGCCCCTCGGGAAAAAATACGAATCATAAATCACCCCTCGGGCAAAACATCACTCAGCACCTTACAGCCACCAAGTATCAGCCCCTCGGGCATCCTCACTGTCACTCATGCCTCCCTATCACTCATCACTCGGCACTCTGCACTCAGTAGGTACTGCGCTCACTGGTGGTGTGTATAGACTCTGGAGGGGCACCTTTAGCCCAAGCGCTAATATCAAGCCACCTGGTGGCATATCATATCCTCACAATTAGGCCCACGGCCTCACTCAGTTAGAACCTCTCAAAAGCTCCTCCGGCGTATCAGTAAAACGGGGTTCTCGACCCAAAATATCATTTTATTTCTCAAAATAGTGTAAATAAGGCTGAGTTTCAAAAAAAATTAAGCACAATATGACTGAGTGTAAATCATAAATCAATAGTGAGGAAATAGCAGTAAAAAGCCCCCAAGGGGTCTAAATAAGTCGGCACGAGGCCCCAAACATGGCTTATAGCCCAATATAGCAATGGTCTTTAGAACACAATTTAACATATGATTTAAAGTAAAATACGCACTCAATAGTTTCCGCGGAGAGTACCAAGTCCAATCGAAAAAATCAGTGCGCGCCACATACTCGTCATCCGATATGTGCGCCATTCTAAAAATAATGAGAAATATGAAGTTCGGGGTTTCATACTGATAAGTTGGTATTTTACCAACTTATCTTGTCTTTAAACCTATACTTTTGCTACGTTTAAGTGATAAAATCATGTGTTTAATGTCATTTACTTCTATTTTACAGGATGTATGTGATTTAGAAGTAATGGTGAAGAAACCAAGTGAAAACAAGTCAAAAAGAAGCAAACAAGAGGAAAATATGTGCAACGCCCTCAGTGGTCGCATTTGCGACAAAATCGTGGGAAATGCGAATCCAACATGGATTGTAATTGCAATAAATTCATGGGAATTGCGACAGAAGGAAAAATCAGGTAGTGTTTGGAAATGCGAAGGTTTCATCCCAAATGCGAATATGAGCAGTACAGGCAAGGTTGGAATTGCAAACCTGTGTTGGCAAATGCGAAGATCGAGCTTCAGGCCTGGGCATTTTTGGAATTTCACATTTTTAATACCCAAACAATTTTTATACACGACCAACCAGATATTTATATCATCTTTTGCTGAGGAAAACAATATCTTAGGCTTTGTAAATATAATTTTGTGGAGAGAAGAACAAGTCTTGAAGCTAGGGTTTGCCAACACACTTGGGATTTGAAGATTTCACTCTTGTGGTTAAGGTTTTCTTACCCATTTATGTTTGTTTCTTCATTTCCTTACTTTGTAATGTATATCTAAGTGTGTAGCATTTATTTCCAACACTTGAATCTTGTTTATGAAAATTTTCATATTTAAAGTATGGATTAAATACCTTGTTGTGCTTATGTATTGAATGATTTTATTATATTTATGGAGTGAGTTATTATTTATTTATTTATTCTTGTTCTTTAATGTTTCCAAAGGGATTAGATAACCCTATGACTCTCCCATTAACTCCCAATTAATTTTGGAAAAGATAATTTGGGGTTGGGAAAGATTAATTAACAAGAACTTGAGGCTTTAACCCTCATTTTATAGATTCTACCTAGGGATAGGATTGAACTACTTGTAGCCATATCCGGGTGTGCTTAATCTCTTAATTGGGTTAGGAATAATTCAATTAGGAAGTCTTGTTAGTCTTTGGAAAAAGCTAATTAAGAATTATTATCCGTGGCTAATTAACATAAACTCGCTCATATTTGTAAAATCGTGAAATACATTGGATCGTTACTTGAGTGTAATTCCCGAAGCATCCATTCTTGTTGCCATTGATTATTTTACTTGCTTTCTAGGTTAGTTTATATTTTAGCATTTAGTTATAAATCATCTTTAAAAACCCAAATTCTTATTTGTTTGGCATTGCGCGATAAGTGATAATTCTCTTGCATTTCTAATCGCCTCCATATTGTTCTCTGTGGGATTCGACCCCAACCTTGTTGGGTTACTATATTTGACATCGATCTCTTACACTATTGTAAGGTGTAATTTGAGCGTATCAAATTTTGGCGCCGCTGTCGGGGAATAATTTGGCGTAATTTAGGTTGTTTGAGAAACAAGCGAAAGTGCTTTGGTCCAAACTTGTGAATATTTGTGTAATTATTTTTCTTACTTTGGTCTATTTTTCTTTTTTGTTTCTTGTTAATTTTCTTATTTTTGAAAAATGGCATCATATAATGATAATTGGTTGGATGGTAGTTGTTCATACTTTGATGACCCTTGTCCTTATTGTGGAGGACCACACTCGTGGCAAAATTGTTTAAATTCTCCCGGGGATGGATTGTGCGCACAATCTCAAACCCTTGAGTGGAGTATTTGTGATAGGTGTGGTTACCAAAATGTTCATCGGTATGATTGTGTATATTTGTCCGTCCCTTCCCCAAGCCCCCACTATGATGATTCTACTTTTTGTGATGGAAATTTTAGGGGTGAAGAAGTGGAGGGAAGTGAGCATGGTAGAAATGGAGAGTTCAAGCTCATGTTGGAGTGCTTACTTGAAGAAGGGAACCGTGAGCAAAATGCCTTGGAAGAACTTTTGGAGACTAGTCTCCAAAATTACTTGGCATTCGAAAGGTTGCACTCACAAATGGATGCTATGATTGAAGCTTCAACGGTTCAAAAAGCCTTGGAGGTGAGTGATAACCACATACCTTCCTTAGAGGTTGAAGTTGAAAATTCTTCCTTGGTACTTGAACAAAACCAAGAAGAACTCTCAAGTGCTCAAAATGAGAGGATAATGCTCATGTTGGAGGCCGTTCTTGAAAATGAGGAAAAACACAACTTTGTACTCGAGGAATTGAAGCATGAAGTGACTCAAAATGATGAGCACATCCGCACTTTGGAGGATCAAATACAAGCATTAACGGAGGCTCGCCATGCCTCTAAAGTTGAAAGTGTAGATGTAAGCCAAGAAGAGTCCAATTCCGAGGGTGAGAGTGAGTTTTACTTTGAGGAATCAAGACTTGAACATCCGCCAACCGACTCCATGAATGTTAGTGATGCCAACAAAAATATGGAATTAGAGTCAACCGGGGTGATTGAAAATTTGGTTTAAATTGACTCTATTTCGGGGGAAACTGAGGATGTCAAAATCCGGAAAAATTTGCAAGTTGGAGGTTTGAAGGCACATTCCAAGCATTTTTTAACATTGGAATTGTGTGGTGAAATGGAAGTTGAACTACACGAGTCAATGGAGCGTTGCGAGGAGAAAAAGTTCTTACCATACATCATGCAATTTGAGGAAACAAGAAAGAAAAATGACATGCCTCACATGAGAGCCAAGATGTGCAAAATGAAGAAATTAAGGCTTGGCTCGGTCATCTATTTACCACCCCCAACCGCCCGTGGTCACAAGCTTGATTCCAAGCTTGGCGCTCAATTCATATCATCCAAGTGGCGAGGAAAGTGGTAAAGTTGATTTGCGTTGTGCCACGACGTTAAATGCGGTGCTAAGTGAGAGGCAACCCATCGTTATTCAAAAATTTTTAGTCATTTTTGAAAATTTATTTTTTTAGAATAGCTTAGTATATTATTTTTAACTAATCTTCCAAGTTTTAGAATTTTTGGGGTTGATTTGAGCAGGTCGGAGTGACCCGGAGAGCCAAAACCAATAGCTGTTGAAAGTTGCAGGGCAATTTTTGCATTTGGGAAGCTTTCCAGTCGCAATTCCCAAATTTCGTTCGCAATTGCGAAAACAGCATGAATGAGTGACCTTCGCAATTGCGAAAGGTCAGTCGCAATTGCGACATCTGAGAGTTAAAAACAGACAGTCGTTCATTTTGAACAAAAATTGAAGAAAACAAATTGTAAGGCTCTCAAACTCTTGGCTTCCTCACTCTCATCACTGTAAACCTCATCAATTCTCACTACTCATTGCAAGGATCCAGGTATGAAAGCTACATCACTCTTTCTTCTTCCTCCTTGTCTTCATCTTCTCCTTTATTCCTCTCGATTCTGCAACCCTAGAGTCCAAATGGGTATCAGTCATTGCCCGAAATTGTTCAAATTTGTTTCAAAACTTATGTTAATTTCTGGGTGAGGATTGGTTGATGGTGTGCGATTATGTTCGTTGCTAAAAAAAATGGGGAAGTCTGAGTACCCAAAGCTTGTCAAATATAATTAAAGTTTTTGTGCTTTTGTTGTGTTCGATGAAAGGGCCGAATGAAATTCTTGGCTGAACCATCGACATTTTATGATTCATGGTCGTCTATGAAGTTTAGTGCATTATTTATGCTTGGATGATGATTGAGTTCATTAAAACTGACTTGGATTACCAATTTTAGGGCTTAAAAAAATTATTCTCTAAAAAAGATGAAGTTGGGGATAATGACATCGCAATTGCGAAGGCCTTTTCGCATTTGCGATTTTATATTTGCAAAAACGTTATCGCAATTGCGAAATACTCAAATCCCAGAAACCTTCGCAATTGCGAAGGATTCATCGCAATTGTGAACTCAGCAGTCTCCTGCCTTCTTCGCAATTGCGAGGTTTTTATCGCAAATTCCACACCTGCTAGCATCGCAATTGCGTAAATTTTTGGGAATTGCGATATCAGAGAGCTTGCATCTGAAAACCTGAAAATCCTGAATTTTTTCTAAGTCTGAGTTTCGACTGTCCGATAATTCTTTTGGCATATTTGCTTCATTTTGCACTATTCTTCATAGCCATACCATGTTTTCACTCTTATCATTTGTTGACAGGTATTATAATTAGAAAATGAGCTCTGATTCTGAAGGATCCGTAAGTGACAGCCCCGTGGAAGATGAGCTGAACTTTGATCACCACCGGTTCTTGTCATTGGAATTCCAAGAACGGTATTATGCTGAATTGATCTCGAAAAAGTTGCTCCCAGAGAGTGGTCTAGTGCTGGACAACGTCCCGGAACGCCTTCCTTAATTCCATCAAAGGCTGGTAACAATGGGATGGAACTGTTTTGCTCCTGAACCTTGACGTGCCAATGAGCAATGGGTGAGGGAGTTTTATGCAAATCTCCCGGCTATCAGGTTGAAGAAGCCAAAGATGAGAATTCCCAGCAAAATGGTGCGATTTGGGGCTGAAGATGTGAATAATTTCTATCATTTACAAAACCACGACATGGGTCCATCCAAGGAAAAAGACTGTGCTCCAGGGGAGTGGCTGGTATCCAAATTATGCTCGGGTGCAGATGTTCCATGGGAAGCTAAAAAGAGGGGTATCACATCAAAAGATTTCACTGCGGAAGCAAAGATATGGCTGGCCATCATATGCAGTCGTATCTCCCTTGTGTCAAAGATATGGAATATTCCGATTACAAGAGCTCAAATGATAGCCTGCATCCTTAATGGCATTCATCTAAATGTGGGTGAAATCTTCATCAATGAACTAAGAGAGTATCGGATCCAGAATAGCACATCATTGATATTCCCATCGCTTATCATCGAGTTGTGCCAACTGGCTGGGGTGGAGAAGCTCCAGGGGATAGTTGGATAGAACCGGGGAGCCTCTACATCTGTTGAAGAAAAGAGGAGAGGGCGGCGCAGTGAAGAGCAAAAAGAGAAAGTTAACTTTTTCTTCTCAGGTTGATCCGAGTGGTCAGCCATCATCCTCTGCAGGAGGACCATTTGATGTGCTTAGTGAGGAGATGCGAGTGATTGGCGATCTAGTGGTCGACCTTCCACAGGGACCTGGGGAGACATCGGAGGGACCTGCTTACATTTCAAAGAAAGAGATCTAGAAATACATTGAAGATCAAAGGAAGCAGGGGGATCACCTCAAGGCACTGGAGAAGTCATACAATGAGCTGGCCAAGAATCATGGTGAATTGAGAACTTCACATGGAAACCTAGAAATGACACACACCCAGATGGTGAAAAGGGAGAAGAAAAGAGACAAATTCTT
This sequence comes from Nicotiana knightiana, assembly GCA_005239525.1. Classification (NCBI taxonomy): domain Eukaryota; kingdom Viridiplantae; phylum Streptophyta; class Magnoliopsida; order Solanales; family Solanaceae; genus Nicotiana; species Nicotiana knightiana. The sequence goes on from ML396968.1 coordinate 11,939, forward strand.
TACTCGCAAGTGGAACGGTGTGAAGGGGCTGTGGAAGGTCCTAAAGCCTAAGGACGAGATATCATCGACCGGAGCTGTGGATGATGATGATGTTCCTATTTCTTGGCCCGAGGAAGAAGGAGAAGAAGATGATTCTGACTCAGACAATGAGGAGAGCACTTGATGCAGTATTCACGGAGCAGTTTCCACCATTTTTACTCTATCATGTTTTGTTGCAATGGGGACATTGCAACATCTTTAGTTGGGGGTGGCTTCTTGTATAACTGTTATTCTAGTATAATTGTGGATATATGGCAGATTAGTATTGTGATTGTTTTCATTTTGTTATTAGTATATTTCTATGTCATGTGTTATATTAGTATGTTTATATTAGTGTGTTTTGTTATTTGATGTTTATTAGCTTCTTAATTTTTTTTGTATTTTTTTTATATAGTATGTTTTATGTTAGTGGAGATATCCTAGTTTTTTCTTTATACCATAGTTTTTTCCCAAGGATGCCAATTTTCTTCTTGAACCGGGTAATTGTAGAAATTTTTTGTCGACTTTTCCCGATGATGGATAGATTGACAACTTTCATAATGGAATTAGTATTGTAGTTAGAATTAGCTTTTGTTAATTTAGGAAAAATAAATGGTTTGAGTTGTGGTTTGCGTCCATTGACAAAGTTGTGGCTTGCTTGGTATCAATATGATTTAAACCTCGACATATGAATTTTTGATTGTTGAGAAAGAAAAATAATTGAAGTAGAAATGTCATAACTTTTAGGCTCAAATTTTGGCTCTTTGATTCACTAAATAGCTTCATATGCTATAAGTAACCTCTTTGAGTCATTGGTTTCAATTGGATTTTGGATTTGTATTCCATTTGAATGTTCATGTTCCATGTGTGGTGAGATTATTTGTGAGTTCTTTTGCATTACTTGTAGTCTAGAACTTGCCCGGAATGTGCTCAAGGCGAAATCATAGACTAACTTGGCTTGAAAAATGATATTAGGACTTCCTTGAACCTCTAGTATGCCTTAAAATTAATACCCTTGAATATTTTCCCTAGTCAACCCATTTTGAACCTTCAACCTTATTCTTTGGCAACCATATTACAAGCTTAAATCCTTTGTTCTTAATTGAGCTAGCTTTTGGAACCCTACCTCCCTAAGTACTTTGAAAGTGTAAACATAGGCTAAAAGCCTAAGTTTGGGGGTGAAGGTTGGAAAATTTGTGATATGGAAGTTGTTTGAAAAGGTGGAAGGTAGAAAAAAAATGAAACCTTCCTCGACTTTGAAAAATTTAAAAATAAAAATAAAAATAGAATAAAATGATAAAAAGTTGTGAATAAAGGGAAGACTAGGTGTGGAATGAAAAGTGAAGAAAGGATGGAAAATGTTTTTGAAGGAAGTGGACTCTAATTGTAAATTTTGTAGTGCTTGGGGAGATTTTGAGTCACTTTAACAAAAATTGTACCCTACCTTAACCAAAAAGCCTAAACAATCGCTGCCAACTCCAAATCGTGCACATGGTAATTATTCTCATGAACATTCAGCTGGCATGAAGCATAAGCAATAAGTCTCCCCTCATGCATCAATACACACCCCAAGCCAAGGTGCGAAGCGTCGTAATATACTGTATACATCCCAGAACCGGAAGGCAATACTAGAACTGGTGCTGAGATCAATGCTGACTTGAGCTTCTGAAAGCTCATCTCACACTCGTCGGACCATCTGAATGGGGAATTCTTTTGAGTCAATCTAGTCAGTAGAGCTGCAATAGAAGAGAACCTCTCCACAAATAAGCGATAATAGCCTGGTAGGCACAAAAAGCTCCTGATCTCTGTAGATGAAGTAGGACGCGACCAACTCTGAACTGCCTCGATCTTCGGAGGATCAACCTTGATTCCCTCTGCAGATACCACATTCCCCAAAAATTCCACGGAATCCAACTAGAACTCACACTTGGAGAACTTAGCATATAGCTTCTGTTCTCGCAAAGTCTAGAGCACAACTCTCAAATGCTACTCGTGCTCCCCCAGGCTACGTGAGTAAATCAAACTGTCATCAATGAAGACAATGACAAAGGAATCAATATACGGCCTGAACATCCTATTCATCAAGTCCATGAATGTTGTTGGGGCATTAGTCAAGCCAAAAGACATCACCAGGAACTCATAATGGCCATATCTCGTACGAAAAGCAGTCTTCGGAACATCTGAAGCCCGAATCCTCAATTGATGATACCCTGATCGCAAATCAATATTAGAAAACACACGAGCACCATGAAACTGGTCAAACAAATCATCGATGCGCAACAAGGGATACTTGTTCTTAATGGTAACCTTGTTTAACTGGTGGTAATCAATACACATCTGCATAGACCCATCCTTTTTCTTCACAAATAAAACCGGAGCACCCCAAGGCGATACACTCGGTCTGATGAACCCCTTAGCTAATAACTTCTCAAGCTGCTCCTTCAACTCCTTCAACTCTTTCGGAGCTATACGGTACGGAGGAATGGATATAGGGTGGGTGTCTGGAGCTAAATCAATTCTGAAATCAATATCATGATCTTGAGGCATGCGCGGAAGGTCCAAAGGAAATACATCAGCAAAGTCTATAACAACTGGCATAGAATCAATCATCGGAGACTCGGCGATGGTGTCACGCACATAAGCAAAATATGCCAGACAACCCTTCTCGACCATATGTCGAGCCTTCAAGAATGAAATAACCAGGCTGGTTGCACTAACTGAGGAACCTCTCCACTCCACCCTAGGAGATTCTGGCATGGCTAAAGTAACGGTCTTGTCATTGCAATCTAGCACGACATGATAAGGAGATAGCCAATCCATGCCTAAAATAATCTCGAAATCAACCATGTCGAGCAATAAGTGATTCGCTCGATTCTCGAATCGTCAGAATGTGACCATACAGGACCGGTAAACCCGGTCTACTACAACAAAATCGCCAACAGAAGTGGACACACATATAGGAGAACCCAATGACTCACGAGGGACATCCAGGAAATGAGCAAATAAGACCGAAACATAGGAATAAGTGGATCCTAGATCAAAGAACATTGATGCCTCTCTACCACATACTGTAATAATACTTGTGATCATGGCTTCTGAGACCACTGCATCTGATATGGCCGGAAAAGCATAGAATCTAGCTGGAGCACCGGAAGACTGAGCCCCGCCAGGATGAACAGGAGCTGGCTGACCTCCCATTGATTGGCCTCTACATCTAGGACGACCCCTGCCTACTTTTCCCCACCTCTAGGTGACCGAACTGCTGGTGCTGGACTCATAGGCTGGTAACCATGCTGTACTGCCTTGCCCCGAAACATGGGACAAGTCCTCCTGATATGGCCGACATCCCCGCACTAGTAACATCTCACTGGAGGCACGACCTGCTGCCTGGATAACTGGGGGACAGTGAGAACCCTCAAGCTTAGCACTGAAGTAAGGCCTCACTGGAGCACCACGAGGAGGTGTTGGTGGCGGTGCTGAATATGGGGCCCTGCTGGGCTGACCCCTACCAAACTGACTTCTGCCCCTAGCTGGGGCACCTCTGAAATCCTCGAAATATCTAGCTCTCTTATCCAGCTATAACTGCTCCCTGTCCCTCGACCGATAACCCTCGACCCTACGAGCAATCTCCACTACTAGCTGATAAGGAGTCCCCATCTCCACCTCCGGGCCATGCTGGTCCTAATGTTTGGATGCAACCTGGCTACAAATCTCCTCACTCTATCAGCATCGGTAGGTAGTATCATGAGTGCATGGCGAGACAAATCTGAAAATCTGGCCTCATAGTCTGTTACTGACAGCTGCCCCTGCTCCATATGCTCAAACTGATACCCCAGCTCTTCCCTCGTAGAGGGTGGAATATATCTGTCTAGAAATATCTGAGTGAACTGCTCCCAAGTGATAGGAGGAGAACCTGTTGAGGATATAGGACTGCCACCATCTGCGAGCTCTGCCCTCTAACTGGAAAGTAGCAAAGTCTACTCCATGGGACTCCAGTATCCTCATGTTGTGCAGTCAGTCCCTGCACATATCAATGAATTCTTGGGCATCCCTGCCTCGCTCACCCCCAAAGACCAGAGGATGCAATCGGGTCCATCTATCCAATAACTTTTGTGGATCACCATCCACATCTGGTCTGGGCTCAGGTGCTACTGCTATAGGCTGAACCCCACCCACGGGTAGTGTACCCGGGGTATGATGAAGTACCGCTGTCTGGCCTGCAGCCTGGGCACTAGGGGTTTGGGCTCCCCCTACTACCTGAGATGTGGGAGGATCTACTGAAAATAAACCAGCTTGGGACATAGTATCTATAAATCTCAACATACGACCCATGACCTCCTGGAAGCCTGGCGCCATCATGAAGTCCACTGGAGAAGGACCCGCTGGGGCAACTCCCCCTGCTCCTCTATAGTAGGATCCACTGGTGGTGCAACTAGAATAGCTCCGGGACGCCTCCGTCCCCTAACTCAAGCTGGTGCCCTCCCCCGACCTCTACTGGATCTACGTGTCCTCACCATCTGTGAGAGAATAAAAGAATGAGTTTTAGTATACCATCAGTTGCACGATATATCATGAATAAAGAGAGGTTTCCTAACACCCTATAGCCTCCTGAAGGTAAATACGGACGTCTCTGTATCGATCCGCGAGACTCTATTAGGTTTGCCCGTGACTTCTGAGACCTATGTGAACCTAGTGCTCTGATACCATGTTGTTATGATCGGAAAGCCAACACAGGTCGTGATGGCGCCCAACACCGGAGTCAGGCAAGCCAACAGTTGTTTACTAGTGAGTTTATCCTTATTTGACATACCAACCCCACACTTACCAAATTTTTAAAATTTGATAAGTTAAAAAAAATCGGAAACATTAACAAATTTAAATAATACAACCGAAATGATCGTGATCCAATATATACAGTCCCAAAATAAGAGCCTGCAATGTGCATGCCAGGAACTAGTGTCACAAGTCAATATGCAATCTAGTAGAATATACAAAAGATGATACAAGTTGTACTGCTGTCTGATAGGATGTAGACATAAATAAACAAAAGATAAATCCATAGCACAACTGAGAATCTCCCACAGGGAGGCAGCTCACCGTGGAGTCAGGTCCAGAATATATGTCAAGCTCCGGTCAGATAACCAGATGCTCCAGCCTCAAAACCTATACAATTAAGTACAGAAGCGTAGTATGAGTACATAAACGGATATGTACCCAGTGAGTATCTCGCCTAACCTCGAAGAAGTAGTGACGAGAGGTCGACGTGATACTTACTAGGGTCAGACAATGTGGAATGAGTACATGATAACCAGTAGTAGCAGTAATGAACAATAATAAGGAAATGAGTATCAAATAACAATCACTAGAACCCTCGCGCCATCCTTTTTCCATGGCATACAAGCTATTTAACATTCATTCTTTTCATGAAATCAACAATTGCAATAACAGGGCTTCTCACAAATTACCAATCCATATAATAGGCTATGAGCGTACGGTCATTACGACATAAAAAGTAAATGTGCACTGCCGAGGGTCGAACGGCCCGAACCATAGATGCATCTATCTGCCCGGCTCGCGAATCGAACATGCATCACGGTTAATATAATACCAAGACAACCCTCACTCGTGAATCAAACCTGCGACTCAGGTTAATATAATATTAGGGCTACCCCGCTCGCGAATCATCCATGCGACTCGGGTTCCCATATAAATTCATGATTAGCAGGAGATTTCCAGATAATTTAGCGGGGAACATACTAACTGTGTGAAATCTTTAGGGATATCAAAATCAAACATAACCCCTTAGGCCTTCACATGTGGGATTCGAGGACATTAGGCTACTTAATCCATATACAAGATCACAGATACAACACATAGAGCGTGCTTGTGAGTCCTAAACTACCCGACAAGGCATAATAGTAGTTATGCACGGACTCTCATCACTTCGTGCGTACGAAACCCCTGAATATAAGGACAAAACCACCATTTGTAATCACATATGGGGACAATCCCCTCTTACAAGGTTAGAAAGAAGACTTACCTCGTGTCGAATTCACTCCCCGGACCAAGAACGCACCCGAAACTCTGAACTCTACACCCGAGGACTCGAAACTAGCCAAAAGTTATACAAATTCATTAATTTATGCTCAAAGAATGGAAATTATCCTACTCATTTAGTAAATTCACCATTCTTGAAGAAATTCTAAAATCCGACCCTGGGCCCGCATGCTCGGATTCCAATAATTCTCGAAGGAAACACTCACCCATAACCTAAGGACCAGTAATATACGATTTTCACTCGATTTCATAACTAATTGACGGGCAAATTCTCAAATTATCGAAGACCCTAGGTCACTACCCAATTCATTATTTTTCACTAATTTAGGTAGTTAATTTAGCTTATAATCCATGTATGAAGCTAATATTAGAGTAGATTTTACTTACCATAAATGACCAGGTCGTTTGCCCCTCAACAATGGTGGAAATCGCCCCAAGGAAGAAGAAGATGAGAAAAATGTGTTAAGACCAGTGTATAAACACACACTGTCCAACACACACTGTCTGGACAGTGTTTTCCCACCTGCGGTCTCGCACCTGCGGAAATGGACTGGGGAGCCTGGGTCCGCATCTGTGGAGAGGAGACTGCACCTGCGTGAATTGGCCAGACCACTGGGGGTCGCACCTGCGACTGGTCCACCGCACATGCGGTCACACCAGAACAGGTTCACCAGCAGCTATTTCAGCTAGTTTTTTTCCTTGTGTGGTGTCCGAGAGGCACCTAGGCCCACCTGAGCCCCCGTCCAAATATACCAACAAGTCCCAAGTCATACTACGGACTCGCTCGAGCCTTCGGAACACCCAAAACAACACTAAAACTCAAAATCACACCTCAAAACCCCAAGAACCAAACTTAGGAACTTTAAGTTTTCTAGACTTCGCTAACAACGCGTCGAACCGGCCTATACAACTCGGAATGACACCAAATTTTTGAGGCAAGTCATAATTAACATAACAGAACTATTCCCAGTCTCGAAATTTCGTTCGGACCTCGATAACACAAAAACATGTCCCAAACAAAAATAGGAACTTAAGGAACTTTGTATTTCAATATTAGGCGCCGAAATGCCCCTGGGTCATCAGAAACCTATTCCGAACATACGCCCATGTCCAAAATCATCACACAAAGCTACCATAACCGATGAAACTCGATTTCGAGGTCGTTTACCCAAATTGTTGACCGAAGTCAAACATGACCTTAAAGTCCAACCTTAAGGAACCAATTGTTTCTATAGCACTCTAAAAACCTCCGAATCTCGGTCCACTAGTCCCCGCAAGTCATAAACCATAATAAGCCGCTATGGGAAGTTTAATTTAGGGGAAGGGGGTCCGATAACGCAAAACGACCGGCCGGGTCATTACAGTGGAAGTGATTGACGAGCGCAAAACTGGCGTATAAACTTAGGCTCGCTAGTCAAATATAGTATAGAAAATATCATATCTTAGAGGTATTGGATTTAAATAGTGATTTCGTAGCTTCTAGTTTAATTGCTATCCAAGATGATCAACAATTTAATGTTGTGTGATTTTAAAACTAAAATTAACTAAAAGTCTAAACTATTGGCTAATGACAGACGCAAAGATTTAGCAAAGAAGATATCAACGTGAGGAAATAGGGGTTGATTGGATAGGTGTAAGATACTTGTTCGGGAATTAACTTTAGTTGATTCACTTCTAAGGTTCAAGTGAGTCTCTCGAATTCACTCAATTATAGTTAAACTTTAAGTAGAAACTCCTCTCTCGATTAAGTCTCAACCTCGCGATACTAAGTTAAGCTCGATAAAAATATGCAAGAATTTGTAGTGGAATAGTCTTCAGGAGAACCTCTTTTGATTATCCTCCTAACTATGTCTAAACAATAATTCAACTAGCCTTTTTTCAATTACTAAGAAGAATCAATGAATTCAACCAACAAAATAATGAAAAATATCACAAATTATACCTCTTTCGATTGCATAAACATGTGAATATATATGCAACAATTAAAATACCCAAAACAATTCAATGCATAAAACTAGAGTTAATATCCACAAACAATCCCTAAGGAATAATTACTCCATGGATATGGAGAAATTCCTCACAATTAAGTTTAAGTCAAAGAAAAATATAAAACATCAAAACCCTTGTCTTGAGTGAGGATGAATGGTGAAATCCTTGTGCTCTTGCTTTTCCCTCTTCTCCTTAGCTTCCTTAGGTCTAAATTATGTCAAAAGTCCTCAAAATATTATTTTTGGATGTATATACCAAGTAGGGTCAGGCTCAAACAAATACACCTTCTCTTACGCGAAAAAGAACACTTTTCCCGGACAGAATGTGCGCGGCCGCTCACCTGGAAGTGTACTCGCTTACTTGGTCGCACATTTTTCACCCTATTCTGCCTCCAGTGCGGGCCCAATGCATGATCAGTGTGCGGCCACACACATGGGTGGCGTTTATCTTTGGTATTTGAAAAATGTACAACACAAAAGTTGTAGCCCTTTTAAATATCTTTCCAAAATTGTTATGATGAATTACTCCATATCCATGGAGTAGTTCTCTTCAGGGTTTTATGGATTTGGTGTATTGATACGTGTTTGTGGATAATTAACTCTAGTTTTATGTATTGAATCGTTTTGCATGTTTTCATCATTGCATGTATATTAACTTTTTAATGTAATTGAGAGAGGTATAACTTATGACATTTGTGCATTATATTTTGTTTGTTGAAGTCATTAATTCTTCTATGTAATCGGTAGAGGCTAGTTGAATTGTTGATTAAACTTAGGTAGGAGGATAATCATGAGAGGTTCTTTTAAAGACCAATCCACTACGAATTCTTGCATATATTCACGTGCTTAAAATTGATTCATCTCTTGAGGTTGAGACTTAATCGAGAGAGGAGTTTCTACTAATCAATTGAACTAATAACCAAGTCAATTCAAGTGACTCACTTGAACATTAGAAGTGAATTATCTAGAGTTAAATCCCAAACATTTGTCTTGCACCTATCCTATCAACCTTATCTTCTCCCAATTGATATTTTCCTTTAATATATTACTTGCATCGATTGTCATTAACCAATAGTTTAGACTCTTAGTTAATTTTAATTTAATCACATAAACCTCAATTGTTGGTCATCTTGGATAGCAATTTAGCTATAAACTACGATAACACTATTTAATTCCAATCCCCACCGATACGATAATTTTTTGTACAATATTCGACTAGCATGCATAATTTTGTGTTGCATCTTTAGCTCGTCGAATGCCATAGTTCTTGGTTTGCATTGAAAGAGACTCATTGGCATTCAAACATATAGGGAAGAATGAGTTGTTTGCGGTTAGGGGTATTTGGGAGTAGAGTTTAACTTTAGGTTGGGCTACTCTCCTCGACACAAGCATTGCCCTAGGCCTTGAGACCCTTGGGAACTTTGAAGTGTTAGAGATTCAAAGAGGGCATCGACCTTGTGTAGGATTTTCCCCTTAGCCCTTAATTCATTGACACTCATTACTCTCTTTGGGTTTTGTGCTTAATGACAGCAAAATGTGTTCACTGTGGGTCATTTACTATGCATAACCTCCACATTAGTATGACTTTTCTTAGTATTTAAATAATGCTTGTGATCTTTACTTTTATTCTTTTCTTGTGAATATCACATATAGTTATGTATATAGTACTGTAATTCTAACGACCTTTTCTTTTTTTGGACATGTACAATGATTTTTGCCTGTTGAGATCTATAGGAACTCATGGCTAAGTCCAACCCTGCTATGGTCCAATAGTCTACCGTCACTCGTCCCTATTACTGGCTGGCCTGCCTTTTAAGGCCCAAACTCCCAGAGTCACTTGTTTCCCTTCGCTTTCTTATTTACTTTTTGTTCGTTATTCTCTAGTTGCACTATGTCGTCAATATTTGCTGTGTTTCCTGTTGTTTTAGCTCATATGAACATGACAATTATATATTGGATTGAATGCTTTATTTTATCTTTTAACTCACATAAAATAACATAGGCAAGCCTTAAAGAATCTAGGGTTAAAAGAAGCATTAGTTAGCAACTAACTTTACTTCCGCTAATCTTAAGCTGTTATTACTTTATTATGCTTTTCTAACTCTTCTCTTAAAGATTTTTGAAGCCCAAAGTCTTAACGAAGGTGGCATTCCCTCTTTCAAAAGGATTAACCAGAATTGAGTGGCATGTTTGATTTTTCTCAAAGGGACTCGGCTATTTCGAAAAGATTAAAGTGTTGTTTTCTTGAAAGAAAGGCATTCGAACAGATTTCTATTTTAAAACCAAGGTAAATCTTGGGATCATCTTCATAGTACTTTCACCTCATTAGAATAATATTGTCACGACCCGGAGATCCTACCTTCGGGATCGTGATGGCCCATAATATTTTACTTGCTAGGCAAGCCAACGTTAGAACACTTTATCCATTTTTAACAGTTCAAATTAAATAACAAATATAAGCCGAAATAAATTCTGAAGTGAGGTGCAGAAAACATAACAACTGAAATATCTATTACAGCCCCGAATTTGGTGTCACAAGTGTAGGAGCGACTAGAATACTACAGATAAAGGTCTGAATAAACTTAAAGCTATATGAAAGAAAAATACACAGCTAAAATAAAAGAGGAAGGGACTTTAGGGCTGCGAATGTCGAGCAGCTGTACCTCAATTCTCCACAGTGATAGTCAACCCGAACAATCTAATGATCACCATTGGGACCAACTCCAAAATCTGCACAAGAAGTGCAGAGTGTAGTACGAATACAACCGACCCCCTGTACTCTGTAAGTGCCGAGCCTAACCTCTACAAAGTAGTGATGAGGCTAAGGCCGGCCACCTACAATAACCTGTATGCAGTATAAAATAATGACAGGAAAGGAAAATACGGAAACAAAATAAGGAATTTAACTCATGAAATAACTTAAATCTCGAATAAAATAAGTAAATGCCAGAAATACCAATCCTAAGAGTCTCGTATGAAAGTACCGAAGCCAACACAACACAATAAGGAATAGAAACACATAAACTGTTGCGGTAAGCAAACCGATCCCACCATACAACACTATCCTCCCTTATTCTACCATATAAGCATCAATAACGATAAGTAAATATATATGTTGCGGCGTGCAACCCGATACCACCATATAGTTAGAATCAATATCGTAATCAGCGTTATTTCACAATATCAATCCACCCTTATTTCACCTATTGCGACGCGCAACCCGATCGTACCATATCAATATAAAGTTACCCTTATTTCACCATATCAATCCACCTTATTCCACCTGTTGCGTCTTGCAACCCTATCCCACCATATCAATATAAATAAATCAATGAGTTCAATCAATTTAATAACTCGAATAAAAAGAATCTCTACAATTAACTAATATGAAGTAGAACCATAAAGGAATTCTCGTGCCAAATTGGGAATTCACTATAATTAATATTAAGAAGTAAAACAAGTCAAGTAAATGACAATTAAAGGGTGCAAGTAAGTCAATTAAGGAAAGTAGCAGTCAATCATGGAAGAATGGGAGAATCTAACATTTTTAGCACTAGAATAATAATTTACAAGTAGCAAGTAAAGACAGGGGAAGCATTTAAAGCATGTAATACTTAAGACATGGAATGAAACAATTAATGAAAGATGGGAAGTTGGGAAACAATTATTTTGACAACATATACACTCGTCACCTCGCATATATGCCACTACACATGAAATTCACATAGCACATAGCTCAATTGGGTGACCTCTCTACTGCACTCGAACTGAAGGATAACTATTAGACCTCAGCTGTTGGACCTACCGGGCTAGAATAGCCGCTGGATCCTCCCCATAAGTAAAATCCTTATCCAATTAGACTGAGCTGAAATATAACATATGGGATAGATCACCGTGATACTTTCGGAGCATGTACACATAAAAAAACACCGGATCGACTGCTGATTAATTGGGTGGCGATACGAGCTTGTACGCCACCTCTCTCACTCTATATAGAATCTCAAAGGGTCTGATATACCTAGGGATCAACTTGCTATTATTTCCGAGCCTCATCACACCCTTCATGGGTGAAACCCGTAGCAACACCCTCTCATAGACCATGAATGCAACATCACGAACATTGCGGTCAGTATATCTCTTCTACCTAGACTAAGTGGTGCAAAGGATACCTTGAATAATCTTGACCTTATCAAAGGTATCTTGTACCAAATCTGTACCCAACAACTGAGCCTCCCTCGACTCAAACCATCCAACTGGCGAAAGGAACCTCCTCTCGTATAATTCCTCATAGGGGGTTATCCGAATTCTTGACTGGTAGCTGTTGTTGTAGGAAAACTCCGCAAGTGGAAAGAACTGGTCCCAAGAAGCCCCGAAATCCATAACACAAGACTGAAGCATATCCTCCAATATATATGAATAGTTTGCTCGGACTGTTCGTTCGTTTGGGGATGAAATGTTGTACTCAACTCAACTTGCGTGCCTAACTCAGCTGTATGACCCTCCAGAAGTGTGAGGTGAACTGCGTACCTTGATAAAAAATGATAGACACGAGCACACCGTGAAGACGGACGATCTTGCAGATGTAGATCTTAGCTAACCGCTCTGATGGATAGGTAACTACCACTGAAATGAAATGTGCCGACTTGGTCATCCTGTCCACAATGACCCATACCGCGTCGAACTTCCTTCGAGTCCGTGGGATTCCAACAACAAAATCCCTAGTGATAGGCTCCCACTTCCACTCAGGAATCTCTAACTTCAGAAGCAAACCACCACGCCTCTAATGCTCGTACTTAACTTGGTGACAATTTAGAGCACCGAGCTACATATGAAACTATATCCTTCTTCATCCTCCTCCACCAGTAATGCTGCCATAAGATAGCCGGGCCAGCTCTAAGATCTCGCCATCCTTGGCCACAACCTCCTCTCGATGCCGCTCCGCCAGGGCGTTCCTCTGCCTAATCTGAAAAGTAGAAAACAAGTCAGTCAGCGCCAAGCATTACAACTAAAAATAAAGGTGTGGGTACCGGCATACCTGCTCGGTGAAGTCGGCCCTCTCCCGAATTGCTCTCTCCGAGCTTGCCCGGAGGTTGGTCAAATCCTCCTCCTTTCAAGCGCATAAAGCCTCCAGCTCGACAGACTCCGACATGAGCTTCTCAATCTCCGCTCCATGATGAGTCAACTCATATTGCATCTTGGAGAAGGCTTGGTCATATATCTTCTTGACCTGCAGCAAGAGAAGGAAATTAGAAAGCAAGAATGGAAAATCATAGAACAACATATTGTCTCTCCAATGTCACCTGCTTTTGGAGCCTCTCGGCTTACTCGAGTGCAACCGGGGCATCGACATCGGTCTCCTCATCTACCCCCTCAAAATAGTCTCTAAATGCATCGTCCTCTCCACGAGAGGTCTCCAGACCGAAAGCACCCTTGACTTGAGCATCCCGTATCTCCCCCGGAGAAAATGATGCGCCCGAATGAAATCCCCTGGCGGCATCAGCCTCTATCGAGGTTTCTTCCCGCTCCCGAAAAGCTCCAGTAGTAATCCCTCCGAGCTCCTCAACACAAACTGTGCCATGTCGGATGAGCGTCTCGAGGACTGCACCCGAACCCTCCTCGAGGGTCTCCTTTACACAAGGCGGGTCCACATCGGCCGCCTCTAACTCAGTAGACGACCGCCCAACAAATCTCGAAGCCTCAACGCTTTATTTTTCCTCTGTCCCAAAAGGCAGGAGTTATCACTCTCTTCCTCGGCCCGCAGGCTCTTAGTGGCCATCGAGGACAGGACCGTGGCATCGGTCCTAAGCTTCCGAGCCTTTTACCTTTTTGATTTTGGAGACTCCGCCGTGGCTTCCTTCTTCGTTTTCTTATCCTTGGTGGTCTTCGGGTCCTCTTCCTCACTAGGTGGGGGCGGCCTCATCAACACGCCTTCACCGAGGCCTGAACAAACGTGTTATCTCAAAAAAAATATCACCATCAAAGGTTCTTACAAAGAATGAAAAAACAAAAGCAACAAGACCACACCATAGTTCTTTGCCTGCCACCTTATTTTAGCTAGCTCGTTCCACATGCGCTTGTTATATGGAAAGGCATAATCCAAAAGCCTAATCCACCTCGGAAACTCCTGGACCACGCTGGGGAACCAGACAGTGGCTACATAGTTGAAGGAAAGAGTATTCAGAATCAGTAGAAAGAAAAAAGAGGTGGTATAGCATAATCAACATGGGGATACTTACGTTTCATGTTCCATTCCTCCGGGAATGGCAATCTATCGGCGGGGATAACGTTCGAAGTCCTGACTCAGACAAATAGGGTCATCCATCCCCGATTTTTATCCTCGTCGATGCAGGGAAGGAACACCTTAGTGTATCGGCGGTGCAATTTAATTAGGCCTCCCCATAAGAGGCGATCAGATGGTCGAGGGTAAAAGTCATTCCCTCGACCATGTTGACAATATGTCGAAACATGTATACGATTACCATGCATAACTATTCTATCTTTTCCATTTTTGTGTGTTCGTTTCTCCCCTGCAGTGTGTAACTTAGGATGATTGAGGTAGTCTCAGTCAACTAATTAATAACCTGTTTGATAGATCATTAGCAAAATTAGTAAGATTGATAATTTCCTTGACTGAATCCTTTAATTAAACCTTAGGTTTTTTGTGTATCATCATTTTGATTTTTACTTAGTTAATTGTTTTAGTCCTTAAAACTCAATTTTCTTGCTTAAGATTAAGAGAACTTGCTAATTCATTGATTAGGTTAGACCCTTAAATTTAAAATGATTTCAATTTTATCACAAAGCTTTAAAAAAGTACAATTGAAACAAGGTTAGGATTGTTAAATACTAGAATCATCTAGTTGGTTTTAGAAGGTCCTAAAAAGATTTGGTAAAATCAAATTAGAGTCAGAATCTAGGGTATAATTGAAATAATCAATACTTGAAAGGATAAATATAGAATTTACGAAAATAAAATATCAGAATATTCTAGTATTACAGCTGTCCCCATTTTCCAAATGTAAAATACTGGAATTGGGCCTGAAAAGGGTGGACAACTGTCCAAATGTAGGGTATTATTTGGCATTTCGCAAATTTAGGGTAGAATATGCTATTTTGATGCTATCTTAGGATACCCTATAAAAGGAAAGTGACTCCCTCATTCTAGGTCAGACTTAGGCCTCATTTGTTTTTATTAAGATTAAGACGTCTGAATCTGAATACACATCTAAATATCAAGATGTGTATTAAGATTAAGATGTCTGAATCTGAATACACATCTGAATATATCAAGATGTGTATTAAGATCATAATAGAAATAATTAAGACTGTTTGATTTTTATCATCTGAATGTATAAAATTTATCTTTATTTGAAAATTAATAAACATAAAATTCAAATGACAATATGTGTGGTGTCCGAGAGGCACCTAGGCCCACCTGAGCCCCCGTCCAAATATACCAACAAGTCCCAAGTCATACTACGGACTCGCTCGAGCCTTCGGAACACCCAAAACAACACTAAAACTCAAAATCACACCTCAAAACCCCAAGAACCAAACTTAGGAACTTTAAGTTTTCTAGACTTCGCTAACAACGCGTCGAACCGGCCTATACAACTCGGAATGACACCAAATTTTTGAGGCAAGTCATAATTAACATAACAGAACTATTCCCAGTCTCGAAATTTCGTTCGGACCTCGATAACACAAAAACATGTCCCAAACAAAAATAGGAACTTAAGGAACTTTGTATTTCAATATTAGGCGCCGAAATGCCCCTGGGTCATCAGAAACCTATTCCGAACATACGCCCAAGTCCAAAATCATCACACAAAGCTACCATAACCGATGAAACTCGATTCCGAGGTCGTTTACCCAAATTGTTGACCGAAGTCAAACATGACCTTAAAGTCCAACCTTAAGGAACCAATTGTTTCTATAGCACTCTAAAAACCTCCGAATCTCGGTCCACTAGTCCCCGCAAGTCATAAACCATAATAAGCCGCTATGGGAAGTTTAATTTAGGGGAAGGGGGTCCGATAACGCAAAACGACCGGCCGGGTCATTACAGTGGAAGTGATTGACGAGCGCAAAACTGGCGTATAAACTTAGGCTCGCTAGTCAAATATAGTATAGAAAATATCATATCTTAGAGGTATTGGATTTAAATAGTGATTTCGTAGCTTCTAGTTTAATTGCTATCCAAGATGATCAACAATTTAATGTTGTGTGATTTTAAAACTAAAATTAACTAAAAGTCTAAACTATTGGCTAATGACAGACGCAAAGATTTAGCAAAGAAGATATCAACGTGAGGAAATAGGGGTTGATTGGATAGGTGTAAGATACTTGTTCGGGAATTAACTTTAGTTGATTCACTTCTAAGGTTCAAGTGAGTCTCTCGAATTCACTCAATTATAGTTAAACTTTAAGTAGAAACTCCTCTCTCGATTAAGTCTCAACCTCGCGATACTAAGTTAAGCTCGATAAAAATATGCAAGAATTTGTAGTGGAATAGTCTTCAGGAGAACCTCTTTTGATTATCCTCCTAACTATGTCTAAACAATAATTCAACTAGCCTTTTTTCAATTACTAAGAAGAATCAATGAATTCAACCAACAAAATAATGAAAAATATCACAAATTATACCTCTTTCGATTGCATAAACATGTGAATATATATGCAACAATTAAAATACCCAAAACAATTCAATGCATAAAACTAGAGTTAATATCCACAAACAATCCCTAAGGAATAATTACTCCATGGATTTGGAGAAATTCCTCACAATTAAGTTTAAGTCAAAGAAAAATATAAAACATCAAAACCCTTGTCTTGAGTGAGGATGAATGGTGAAATCCTTGTGCTCTTGCTTCTCCCTCTTCTCCTTAGCTTCCTTAGGTCTAAATTATGTCAAAAGTCCTCAAAATATTATTTTTGGATGTATATACCAAGTAGGGTCAGGCTCAAACAAATACACCTTCTCTTACGCGAAATAGAACACTTTTCCCGGACAGAATGTGCGCGGCCGCTCACCTGGAAGTGTACTCGCTTCCTTGGTCGCACATTTTCACCCTATTCTGCCTCCAGTGCGGGCCCAATGCATGATCAGTGTGCGGCCACACACATGGGTGGCGTTTATCTTTGGTATTTGAAAAATGTACAACACAAAAGTTGTAGCCCTTTTAAATATCTTTCCAAAATTGTTATGATGAATTACTCCATATCCATGGAGTAGTTCTCTTCAGGGTTTTATGGATTTGGTGTATTGATACGTGTTTGTGGATAATTAACTCTAGTTTTATGTATTGAATCGTTTTGCATGTTTTCATCATTGCATGTATATTAACTTTTTAATGTAATTGAGAGAGGTATAACTTATGACATTTGTGCATTATNAGAGAGGTTATTTTAAAGACCAATCCACTACGAATTCTTGCATATATTCACGTGCTTAAATTTGATTCATCTCTTGAGGTTGAGACTTAATCGAGAGAGGAGTTTCTACTAATCAATTGAACTAATAACCAAGTCAATTCATGTGACTCACTTGAACATTAGAAGTGAATTATCTAGAGTTAAATCCCAAACATTTGTCTTGCACCTATCCTATCAATCTTATCTTCTCCCAATTGATATTTTCCTTTGATTATTACTTGCATCGATTGTCATTAACCAATAGTTTAGACTCTTAGTTAATTTTAATTTAATCACATAAACCTCAATTGTTGGTCATCTTGGATAGCAATTTAGCTACAAACTACGATAACACTATTTAATTCCAATCCCCCCGAGAAGGTCTCACACTAGGGAGGTCAGTAGTAAGAGCCTTGGTGGCCTTGGCTTTCAGCTGCCTAAGAATGAGAGGTTCAAGATAGCATAGGTAACAAGTGAGGGAGAGTGGACAATGGTTAAGGGAAAGAATCGTACTTAGTTTTAGGAAACAGACAAAACAAATTTTAAAACACAAAACAGTTAATCAAAAGGTCAACAAGGCTTAGAAACATGTTCATCACTTAGCAAAATAACACATAGGCAGAATCATATTGAAAGAGTTAGGGAGGAACAAGTTTGCAGGATTGGATGAGAATGTCACACACATTTGAATGATAACAAACAATTTAAAGCTTAAGAGGTCCAATTTATACTAAGTATACATCCTAGCATTATAAGAAAGATGTGTTAACTCACATCAGGAAACAAAACAACATTAAACTTGGTAGGGAAGCACAAATTATGACAAATACTAGTGAATCAAGTTAGTCAAAGACATGTTGAGGGGCATATTAGCATGGAAGCAAGTCAGAGATTCTCGCAAATGTGAAGCAATCATTGCAGGAACTCAAAGTAGAGTAGGAAAACAAACTCAGATTGATCAGTAATGTAGATATTCAAGTATTGACTAATGTGAATTTAAAAGGTTCAATGCAAGTGCAAAACTAACAAAGTTGCAAAGAGGAGTAGACCAGAATACATTAACTAAACAAACTTGAGAGGGTTCCTATTATTCAAGTTAGGCATAAACAATCTCAGAGCTAGCAACATTAGGAGTAGTTAAATGCTAAAGAGACTTAAAACGCGTGTAAAGTTAACAGAGTGGTGTATAAAAGTAAACCAGAAAGACATTAAGCCATGGATTTCAGAAGTAAGAACACATTAAAATCAGAGATACATAGGGATGTAATTGCAAAAGTCATGTAACGTACCAGTTAAATGAACAATAATAAAGAGAAAAAATTCAACAAGAACCCATAATCTAAATGCGTCAAAGTTCCCAAGAGTTTCAAAAGAACTCTGGGCAATGCTCGCACCAAGAGAAAGTTCGAATAATAGAATCTCAGTGGACTTGGCTTTTAGCCGCCAAAATGAAGTATAGAACAAGAGAATGAGGGAAACAAAGCTCCAATTTTTAGTGATTGTATGTCGATCAAAGTTTGTCTCAAAGGGGAATGAGGAGGGGCTTATATAGTACCAAAATTAGACGAATAAACAAGGAAACAATGTAAATAAAACCTAAAATAAAGAAATAAAGAATGAAAAATCGATTCAGATCAATTTAGCAGAGAAAACGGGTAAATCCTAGTTCAAGAGGGAAAGCACAAATCAACAGAGATCTCATTGAAATAGGACTCACATAGCGTGGTATTTAATGTATATAGATGAAATAATGATCAAAATCAAAGGTGCAAACCACTTTGGTTCCATATTAGGAGATCTTGCTTGCCAAACTTAGGCAACTACCTAAGTAACACCACAAACAGACGACTAGTAAAACAATAATGGTCGAATCCTATTATTAGTGGGACTAGGAAAGGGAATTAAGAGGAAGTGGCTAGGGTTCTTTAGAAGAGAGAATGGGGGGTCGAGAGCGTTTAGGAGTGGGTTAGAGGGGAATGGGTTAGGGTTTCATGTCTAGGGTAATTAAAGGGTGGGGTGATTGTAGATCGTTGATCTTGAAAGATCAACAATCGAGATTAAGGGATAAGCATGGGGGTCGTTTGGAATGGTTATTGTGAGCATGTGATTTTTACTCGCCGTATCGTCCTATAAAAATCCCAATAAATCAATTGATTTTATGAGTATTGGTTGATTTTTCAGTAATTAATTGAGAATTATTTGCATTGTTTGCATATCCATAATTCATCTTTCAAAATCATTGAAAGTTTTGCACTATGAAGTTATTAGTTATAATTAATTAAATAATCGACAAATGACGAGTATTTAACGTAATGTAGTTTTTAATAACTAATTACTATAAAAATTAATCATTTTATTGTAAAAAATCATAGATTTAATTAAGAATATATAATTGGTTGTTTTATTCTTAACATGTAAATATATGAAGAATAAGGTTTAACATTAATTGGTACATTTTTTGGATTAAATTAGAGTTTAATTTAATTAGATTAATTAAGCTAATTAGCTAAGAAAAAACAAAATCGGACCTGGGCCAAGAAAGACCCAGGCCCAACCCCATTTCTAACCTAAACCCTAGCCCAGCCCAAACCCCTCACACCCGGCCTGCCCCAGCTTAACCAAAACGATGCCGTTTTAGGCCCAGTTCAATCCCAACCATTGATGTGCCTATGATCCAACGGTCCGGAACTGGCCATCCTTTCCGTATTTAAATGTCCAAACCCCACCCCATACCCCCCATTTCGATCAGAAACCAACCCCCGACCTCAAACCCTAGCCGTCCTATCTCCTTCATCTCTCTCAAGCCCCAACATCAAACCTTACCCGCCCTTGAGATCCCACCAACTTCCGGCCACCATACCTCCACCAATCGACCCCAAACCTTCACCAGGCCATCTCTTCCCCCTTATCAACCATATCCTACCATCTATTTCGCCAAAAACTGATTCAAGTTTCTTTAATCTCAGATCTGGAAGTGGAAAAACCCTAGAACATTCCGAAAATGACCTCAAGCGGCTCTGTGACTCAAACTCGCATGAGTCGATGTTTCTCGATGAGAACCGTCGATTCATGTGAGTAGGGGTCATTTTTTGAGGTCGACATAGGCCGGCCAAGGTCCGGCTAATCTTTTGCCGGCCAAACCTTTCTTCTACGGGTACCCCCCCCCCCCCNGTCACTGTTTTGATTGTTTTTCTTTCACCTGTGCCTACTGGATTAGTGCTAAGCCCCAAAAAAAAATTTTTTTTTTTTATGTGCTCTTAGTTTTGACTTGGTTCACACATGCATGCTTAGATTAATTTAACCTTGCTTGGATATTGGAATGATATAGTTCAAGTTTTGACGATTCATGAGTTTTAAGTGTGTTTCATGCGCTTGCATCAATTTATTTGACCATGTTTAGTTTTTCCTTGTACATCATGCTTAGATGTTCAACCCCTAACTGGTTTTCTGATTTTGAGTCTATTATTGAATGTATTTCACCTCAACTCACCTTCGATTTAGTAGTCTGGTTAGTTAACTATTAACTAGTTGATTAGGTATACCCTTGAACCTAAGATAACTAATGGTATAATTGGAAACTAAGTTTAAGAAATTAACCTAATTAATCTAAAGTAATTAACTAACCTGAAACTAATAAACCATAGGCTGAAAACTCAGTTCTAGAACAGTGTTTGGTCAGGGTTTAACCTAGACTTATCAAAACTAACTTAGTTAACAATAAACTTCCCCCATGATCATTTGTATAATAGATTAACCTAGTCTAAAGTCTCTTAAACAACTAATTAAGTCCTTAGATCTGCCTAAGGTAATTAGTTTAGGACTAATTAACTAGAACAAATCATTTAACCAAGGCTTAATAATTAGCCAACACCTAATCAACTTCTTAAACCAGTTTTAAATCAATAGGGATTAAGCACCCTAATTAGTTAGGTCTAACAACTTAATTGATCTAAGACAACTAGTTACGTTCAATTGGGCATTTAACTTTAACTAAGCTTTATAATAATTGATTCACTTGGTCTCACATTTAAATGATTCCAACTTCTTCAATCTAGAAATTAACTTAGGTAGCTTCTTAAGTATTTAACTAAAAATAAAATCTGTTTAAAACAATTAGTTTGAGGTTAATGGACTAAAACAGATTCATTTAACCTAAGTTAAGAGAACTAAGTTGACTAACCTCCATTAAGTTTAATTTAAACTGTTGATTAAATGACTTAAACATAGTAAGTAGTAGGAAAGCCAACTCTAGGCATTTAATCAACTAATCTTTAATTAATTAACTCAACCTTAGTTAAGAACAACTAGTTGTCACCTAAAGAGCATAACTAGTGTCAGTTCACCATAGTTAAATAGTAACCCATGTAAGTAACCCTGGTTACCTAATGGTAAATATATGGGCTTCAAAGGGGTACATGAGGAATCATATATTAAGGAAATCAGATTTTAAGGGTAAGAGAGTCTTTTAATAGGTAAGATAGTTCTAGAATAGGGGCAGCTGTCCCAAAGGATAAGGGTGACAGCTGCCCTATGTACTATTTCAGCTTTTGAAATGGGAATATACCGTAGGATACCTCATTCCCAAATAGTCTATAAATAGACCCCCTTCCCTTTAGACTAAAAAAAAAGAGAGGATTTTCTTTTTTGGATTTTTGGACACTCTAAAAATTCACTCTACACTCTAAAACTATTTTTTTATTGAACACTGGAAACAAAATCAGAACATTTCTTTATTACAAAGGTCCAAAAAAAATCAGTAGGAAGAAATCTGTTTTCTCAAGAACTCTTGAAGTTTTTCTGTGGGTCTTCTCAGTTGGTGCTCTTCTTTGATTTGCTTCTGATTCTTCTGAAATTTCTCTGGTTTAAGTTGTTGCTGGGTTTCTGGTTTGTGCTGCTTGCTGCTGAATCTGTCTCTTCTTAGCTACTTTACTGTCTACCTGACCTTTTTTTGGTCGGGATCTTGGTTATTTTCTCTTCAAAAAGAGGTATGTAACAATGAACTCAAATGAAATTGTTATACTCAGAATATGTTGTTAGTTTGATGCTAAATGTTTCATTCTTGTTATTTCTTTTTTTTTTTGAGATTATGTCAAGGCTGAATCTTCTTCTTTTTTCTTGGTCTATGAATTTGAAGTAATATTTAGGTGATAAGATGTTAAGGAATCTGAATATATATTGTAATATCTAAATCCTTAAGATTATTCTGCTTTGATTTTAAGTTGGTTAAAAAATGTATTGAGTATCATGAGATATCAGTCTTATGTCAGTCCATTAGTGGAATAATCTGCACTTGGATGTTGAACCTGACCTCTTCTATGGTCAGGTTCTCTCTATAAGTGTGCAGAAAACATGCTTTCGATTGAGTCTCTTTTGTCAATAAAGTGATTCAATAAGCAAGTCTCTGGATAGTCTAGGATATTGGCATTAGGGTAGATGAATATGACTTCTCAATAGTCAAATTCACCCCCCTTAGCAGTGCACAAACATTAGTATGGTTGGCTGAAGTTTACCCTTTTTCTTAAAAGGGTATAAAATACGTAATTAAGAGGGATATTAGAGTGAGGAATCTGAACCTTTGATTGGTCAGATTCATCCTCTTAAATGCCTAAATGAGCAAGCCTCTATATGGTTTGGAATTATGCTGANAGATATTAGAGTGAGAAATCTGAACCTTTGATTGGTCAGATTCACCCTCTTAAATGCCTAATGAGAAAGCCTCTATATGGTTTGGAAATATGCTGAATTAGCACTAGGGTAGATGAATCTGACTTTCTAATAGTCAAATTCACCCCATTAATAGTGCATAACAGTAGTTCAGCTTTGCTGAAAATTATCATTCAAAGGATATAAGTGTCTAACAAGATGGAGCTTTAGGAAAGTGAATCTGAAGTAACAAAATAGTCGGATTCACTCCTAAAAAATGACCATAGTAGTCAAAGTATTTGAATAAATGCTTGATGCAATCTGTTGCATGACATAAAAATGACAATTAAAGAGTCTAAACAAAGTAATATCACTGGGTTTGAATCTAACCTTTTCTATGGTTAGATTGAATCCATTAGAAGGCATGAACATATTTTGTTCTCCTATGGAATCATTAAGGTTGAATCTAACT
>ML396969.1:0-29728 GCA_005239525.1 Nicotiana knightiana
GGTAGCCCGTCTATTCAACGAGGGCCACCTTCGAGAATTCTTGAGCGACCAAGCTAAAAATCACTTCAAAGGTAGGGACGCAAACAGGAAGAACCACATCACGTGATTCACATGATCGTTGGTGGAGTCGATATTCCAGAGGGGCCCGTGTTCAAGCGCACCAAGCTGTCGATCATCAGGGAAAAGCGAATTCGAGACTATATACCAAATGGGACCTTGTCTTTCAATGACGAGGAAGAAGAGGGGATCTCACAACCCCACAATGATGCATTGGTAATCTCTATTCTTATGAATAAAATACAGTTAAACGTGTTTTAATTGATCCAGGAAGCTCGGCCAATATTATTCGATCGAGGGTCATGGGAGCAGCTCGGCCTGCAGGATCAGATTGTGCCCGCAGCTCGGGTTCTCAATGGTTTCAACATGGCGATTGAAACTACTAAGGGCGAAATCATCTTGCCAGTAAACGTAGTCGGTACTGTTCAAGAAACAAAGTTCCATATGATCGAGGGCGATATGATATACAACGCCATGCTCGGAAGACCCTGGATTCATAACATGAGGGTGGTCCCTTCAACTCTTCACCAAGTTCTCAAGTTCCCAACACCGGAGGGAGTAAAAATGGTGTATGGGGAGCAACATTAGATGTTTGTGGTCGATGAAGTAATACCGGTATCGGCACTCTCATCAACAAAGGGATCAGAGTTCAAAGGAAAGCAGGAGGCTAAATAGCAACCACGGGCACCAGCTTTGACTTAGTCGGAGAAGCAGGGAACGGACGAGGATGATTACTACTGGGTCCCTCGATCCTTCATAATTCCCGATGATTCCAACGCCACCAAATCGATGAAGAGATAGAACAATTCATTCTGGTCGAAAACCTGCCCGAACGAAAGGTATACCTGGGCACGAGATTAACTCCCCATCTCAGGAAAAAACTTATTCAATTTCTTTTAGATAACATGGATTGTTTTTATTGGTCCCATATGACAGGGATCCCACCAGAGATCACTACACATCGACTAATCTTGGACCTGAAGTTTCACCCGGAAAAGAAAAAGAGAAGGCCTCACTGCGAGGTTAAACATGCGTTCATCAAGGATGAGGTAACTAAACTTCTCAAATAGGGTCCATTCGGGAAGTAAAATATCCTGAATGGTTAGAAAACGTAGTAGTAGTCCCTAAGAAGGGAAATAAACTTAGAATGTGCGTAGACTATAAGGACTTAAATAAGGCCTGCCCTAAGGATTCTTTTCCTTTGCCGAATATCGATTGCATGATCAATGCAACGGCTGGCCACGAAACCCTCAGTTTTCTCGATGCCTACTCCGGGTACAACCAAATACAAATGAACCTGGAGGATTAGGAAAAGACTTTGTTCATCACTAAATACAGCACCTATTAGTATAACGTAATGTCGTTTGGACTAAAAATTGATGGTGCTACTTATCAACGCCTAGTAAATCGGATGTTCGAATAACAAATAGGTAAATCAATGGAAGTTTATATTGATGACATTTTAGTTAAGTCCCTATGAGCAGAGGACCATTTAAAACATTTGCAGGAGACCTTCGACATACTAAGAAAGTACAACATGAAGCTCAATGCGGAGAAATGCGCATTCGGGGTCGGCTCAGGCAAGTTCCTCGGCTTTATGGTGTCAAATCGGGGGATCAAGATCAACCCCGACAAATATTTAGGCCATTAAAGATATTACGGTCGTGGATAATGTCAAGGTCGTACATAGGTTAACAGGGCGCATATCCGCCCTGGGTCGATTCATTTCGAGGTCCTCAGATAGAAGTTACCGGTTCTTCTCACTGCTTAAGAAGAAGAGAAATTTCGCATGGACCTCGAAAGCCTTAGAAGAAGTAAAACGATACCTATCGAGCCCCCCATTGCTTCATACCCCAAAAATGGACGAGCAACTCTACTTATATTTAGCAGTCTCGGAGATAACAGTAAGTGGGGTCTTAGTTCGAGAAGAGAAAGGTACAGAATTCCCTGTTTATTATGTTAGTCAAAACTTAGGTGAGGCCGAGACCCGATACCCCAACATAGAAAAATTAGCGCTTGTTTTAATAAGCGCCTCTAGGAAATTAAAACCGTATTTTCAGTGTCACCCAATTTGTGTTGTGACTACCTATCCCCTTCGCAATATTTTGCATAAACCCGAGCTCTCCGTTCGATTGACCAAATGGAACGTCGAGATTAGCGGGTACGATATCGAGTATCAACCCCTAACGCCCACCAAGTCTCAAATCTTGGCAGACTTTTGTGGCCGACTTCACGCTAGCCCTCGTACCCGAGGTCGAAAGGGAACTATTATTAAAATTGGGTACATCAGCGGGGGTGTGGAACCTCTTCATAGATGGAGCTTCGAACGTGAAGGGGTCGGACTAGGCATCGTTTTGAAACCTCCAACAGGTAATACAATTAGACAATCTGCTAGAACTTTGAAATTTACTAACAATGAGGCCGAGTATGAGACTATGATTGCAGGTCTCGAGCTAGTTAAAAGTTTGGGAGCAGAGGTCATCAAGGCCAAATGTGACTTTTTGGTAAACTAAGTCAACGGAACTTTCAAGGTTCGAGAAGACCGAATGCAGAGGTACTTGGACAAACTACAGGTGGCTCTACATCGATTTAAAGAATGGACCCTACAACATGTACCTCGGGAACAGAACACCGAGGCCGATGCCCTTGCAAACTTGGGATTATCGGTTGAAGATGAAAAACTTAGCTCGAGGATTGTCATACAACTTTCGAGGTCAATAATCGAAGAAGGCCACGCCGAAATAAACTCTACAAGCCTGACTTGGGATTGGAGGAATAAGTTTATCGAATACTTAAAGAACCGAAAGCTTCCATCAGATACCAAGGAATTGAGTACTCTACGCACAAAGGAAACACGGTTCACGTTGGCAGAGGATGGAACACTGTATAGGAGAATGTTCGGTGGACCACTGGCGATATGTTTGAGACCAGGACACATCAACTACATCCTACGAGAGATTCACGAAGGCACTTATGAAAATCATTTTGGTGCTGAGTCATTGGTTCACAAAGTTGTTAAAGCAGGGTACTATTGGGCCGATATGGAAAAGGATACAAAAGAGTTCATTCGAAAGTGCGACAAATGTCAAAGGTATGCGCCGATGATGCACCAGCCCGGGGAGAAACTCCACTCAGTCTTATCCCCATGGATGTTCATGAAATGGGGAATGGACATCGTTGGCCCTCTCCCATCAGCCCCAGGTAAAGCTCAATTTGTTTTGTTTATGACTGATATTTTTCTAAATGGGTTGAAGCACAGGCTTTCGATAAAGTCAGAGAAAAGGAAGGCATATACTTCATTTGGGACCACATTATATGTCGATTCGGGATGCCTGCCGAAATTGTATACGACAATGGGAAGCAATGCATCAGCAACAAAGTGACCAAATTTCTCGAGGATCACAATATTAAAAGGATTCTACCGACACCATATCATCCTAGTGGAAATGGACATGCCAAATCGACAAACAAGACCATCATTCAAAATCTAAAGAAAAGATTGACTGACACTAAAGGAAAATGGAGAGAGATACTGCCCGAGGTTCTTTTGGCGTACCGCATGATGTTAAAGTCCAGTACAGGGGCAACACTGTTCTCTTTGGTCTATGGTGCCGAAACTCTGATCCCGGTCGAAGTCAGGGAACCTAGCCTCAGGTTTCAGTATGCGACGGAAGAGTCAAATCACGAGTCTATGAATACAATCCTCAAATTGCTAGATGAAAGACGAGAAGCTGCCCTCGTTCGAATAGCCGCACAAAAACAGCGGATCGAAAAGTATTACAATCGAAGAGCCAATCTTCGACACTTTAAAATTGGGGACTTAGTTCTGACAAAAGGCACCCTCGACACTCGAAACCCCAAAGAAGGAAAGCTTGGCCCAAACAAGGAAGGACCATATCAGGTTCTCGTCATCATCGGAAAAGGATACTACAAGCTTGGCATGATGAACATCGAGCAACTACCAAACAATTGGAACATATCATTCCTAAAATAATATTACTGCTAAGGTACGACCTTCTCCATTTTTATTTATGTTTTAAATTAACCAATTGCAGGTGTTCGATCGAGGACGTCGATGAATCCTTCAACACGAAGTCCTTAGGTCTGAAAGCGCGCGTTTCACTCTTTTTCCCTTAGACCGATTTCTGTCCCAAATGGGTTTTTCTAGCGAGGTTTTTAATGAGGCAACCATTGTTCATGCTAACTTAGAGAAATTCAACAATATCTGAGGCTTCTTTACAATCAACCTCGAATATTGGGGGGCATCACCCTTGAATGTCAACTTTGTTGCAAGGAAAGTACTTCGTGTCAACAGGGTCTCGATAGGTAAATTTTGTAAGGACCAAACGGTCGAACGAGCCATGCCCATGTAGGTTACTCGAGCCATAACATAAAAAATGTACGCATGTATAATCATCTATTAAGAGAAGTATTTTTCCTTGCCAAATATTTCATGCCTTAGAAAAATTTTACTTACAATTTCATACTTTTGATCTATTGTGGAAACATGATTGCAGGCCGATCACAACTGAAGTTCGAACAACTAACCCCACACTCGGGGACTGTCGTCCAAAAAATAGACGTGATCAAATTATTAAAACCTCGAGATCGTAAGAATTTAAAAAGGCAACCCTTGATTTTTATAGGTTACGGACACCCCACTCAGGGATGGATACTTCGAACAAGTTTGAAGCATAACGGGGAAACAAGACCAAGAGGCAAGCCCCAAACTAAAAAGGTTACGACCAAATTAACACGGTTCGTAGACGTTTGATTTTCGTTATAAAACAAGTCTTCGAACATTTTCATAAACCAGTTAAAAAGGCTACCCTCGGAAAAATTAGAAAGGGTTTCGATAATATCGACCCTCAAAAACCCTAACATGTAAAAATTGTTCGAACTCTCGAACACATTCTTTGTTTCATGCTAAGGCATTACGAAACAAAGGGTTTCGATAATATCGAGCCTCGAAAACCTTAATGGGTACAAAATTGTTTGAATTCTCGAACAAATTCTTTATTTCATGCTAAGGCATAACAAATTTTACATGGTTAAACAATAAATCTTTCAAGACAAAAAGGGGGAAAATCCATTCTTTTTTACTAAGGCCATATCGGCCTAATTCAAGAGCCTAAGGGCTATTTATATTTTGAGTTCGAGAAATTATCCTCACTCAAATAAAACCTAAGGGTTACCCTACTTCGAGTTCGAGCAAGTACTCACTCGATTAAAAAAACTACACTAGTCCGGCTTCGGTCAAATTTCCTAAGCCTTGAACCTATGAACAAAATTTTCATGCGGTATCAATAAAAAAACAAAATTTTCATAAGGCAGAAAATGAAATAAAGACAAGTTGGAAGAAAAGAGACCTTTATATATATAAACGCATATTTACTAGGTCCGATCATGATCTTACACAAAAGATCAAAATGAAAAAATCCTAAAGTTCCTAACTATCTTCAGGGGAAGCTTCTTGTCCCCCCCCCCCTCCTCTCGCTCCCGGCATCATCATCATCATCATCAGAGGCCAGTGCCTTAGCGTCGGCTTCGAGCTCTTTGGCATTTTTTATCTCATTAGTGAGATCGAAGCCTCGACATTGAATCTCCTGGAGGGTTTCCCTCCTAGATTGGCACTCAGCGAGCTCGGCAACCCAATATGCTCGATTTTGGGCAGCCTCGGCAGTTTTCTTTGCTTGCGCTTGAGCAACTTCAGCATCAAACCGGTCGACGGTTACGATCTCCTCCTTATCGGCTTGGCCTTTTTAGCCTCAGATTTAACCTTTGCAAGTTCAGTGGCCAACCAAGCCTCGAGCTCCTCAGTTTTCTTGGCTTGTCCAAGCTCTTCCCTTTCATACCCTGAAGATGATTTTTAGCTGATGACAATTGGGCTCGAGCAACTTTCTTCTCTGAGGCGAGGCGGTCCATATTTTGCGTCCATGACAAGGTCTCCGCCTTTATTGCATCGACCTCTTCCTGAAGCTGCTCGATCCTTTCGAGCTTCTGATGGACCTGTGAGATTTATTTTGTTAGCGACCATTCCCCAACCAATGACATGATCTTCTAAGATTCTATTTACCTGCTCAGTCAGGTCGATTTGTTCTTTTTGAGTCGCGACTAGCTCAGCTTAGAGGTCCTTGATTTCTTTTTCTTTTTGCCCACTGAGGAGTTTAAGGGAATTCTTCTCCTCGTGAGCCTCTGAATGTCGGCCTCGTACCGCCTCAATTCTTCTCGATACCTAGAAAATGCCTCATGATGAAGCACCGAGGCCTACACAGAAAAAAGGAAAGAAATTAGATAAAGAGAAAAAGACAAGTATAATATCAACAAGGGAAGTCAAGGATTACCCGATTCAAGGCTTGTTGTACCTTATTGAAGAGGCACGGTGCTCCCACTTCGTCCATCAGGGCCTGGTCTTTCTCCGTGACCATACCCCGAAGATAACTAGCCACCCCTACGGGGGAACCAAAAACTCGAACATCCTCCGGGATGGAGATGATGATTTTTCATTTGATCTCGGGATAGACGCTAGGAGTCGGGAACTGATCGGTCAGTCTGAAACTCGAGGAGGTACCACCCGAGTCCTTCTTCGGTATTTCTAAGTCGCTCAGACCAGCAACATCCTCGATCCCAGCAAAATAACCATGGAAGGGGTCCTCCCCTGCGTGGGCTCCTTCTGCATCAGGAGTCTTCATGGCTTGGGCCTCCCAAATCGTCTCCTCGAAAAATGAAGGGAGGGACGGGGAGTATCCAACTACTATCGCCCCAAGATGGTCTCTTAGGGCATTCTTTTCATCTCGAGGAGCCTCGAGACTGACCTCTACAGCTGGTTCCGCTACTTTTTTGCCTCGAGATGAGTCACCCTCAGCCTTTGCCAACTCGGGGACTGCACCTGAGGCCCCATCACCCTTAGCCTTTTCCAACTAGGGGAAGATTGTTTTTGGTTCCTACCGGTTCGGCGGCCTTCTGAGACTCGGTATTCTTCCTTACTCGGGCCACCAACCCGGATCCATCTTCCTCTTCTTCTTCTTCTTCCTCTCTTAAGAGTCGAATTGACTCTACAGGCAAGGGGATGGTTTCCTTTTTCGGCTTACGAGCCACTTTTTTCTTGGACTCTGGATCCTCGGAGGTTGAGGTCCTCTTTCTCTTTTTCTCCTTCGCCGGTTTCGGGACCGGGATCGAAGTTTCTTCTTCGCTAGATGTGGGCCTCATGACTGCATCTTTGCCAAGGCCTGCAGGAAATGAAGTTGAGTAAGTATGGGAGGAATGTCTTAACCAAATTACTATACACATGAAAAGGGGCTTACCATGATTTTTGACCTCCCACCGGCCTTTAGATAAATCGCGCCATGCGCGCTCAACATACGTAGAGGTTGAGTCCAGGTCCCTAACTCAGCTCTCGAGGTTGGGAATTGCACGGATCATCCAAGGAGCCGCTACACCATGGAAAAGGATATCGATGAGAAAAAGTAAAGATGTAAAATAGCATATAGAAGCTAGTAGTGGGATTTTACTTATGCTTCATATTCCATTTCTCAGGAAACGGCATCTTCTCGGCCGGGATCAGGTCTGAAGTCTTCACTCGAACGAACCGACCCATCCAGCCTCGATCCTTTTCCTCATCTATGCTTGAAATCAACGCCTTGGTAGACCGACGCTAAAGCTTTATTAACCCACCTCGGTAGGGTCGGGGGCTGTATAACCTGATGAGATAGTCGAGGGTGAAAGGAATCCCTTCGACCTTGCTCACAAAAAAATCGGAGCAAAATCACAATCCTCCAAAAGGAGGGGTGGATCTGTCCTAAGGTCACTTGATATTTGCAGCAGAAATCAACGATAACAGGATCGGTGAGACCCAACGTTAAAGGGTAAGTGTAAACACTCAGGAACCCTTCTACGTGGGTGGTGATGCTTTCTCCAGGGGCCGGAATCACCACTTCTTTGCCCTTCCAGTTGCAGTCTTTCTTCACCTTCTTAAGGAAGTTCTCAGATATCGAGCATATGTATCTCGATACTGGATCGCATTGACCAGGGACCGATGAGGTTTTCTCAATATTAAAGTCAGATCTGACAACGCACCTCCATGAACACACTCCTCAGGGTGTGGCTCCACTGGTGTTTTCTCACCGGCCGACCGAGATGACGAAGCGGTTTCTTTTTGTCGCACATTTTTTGAAGTTTTCGCCATTTAGTTTGAGTTTAAATAAGGATGAAGATAATGAGATTTGGTGTTTTGAGAAGGGGTTAATAATGAAATTTGAAGATTTGCAGATGGAGAACTTGAAAAATACAAAGAACTTTGAAGGTTAGAGCAGAAGAAGTTGAGGGTAAAGTTTGAAAGAGTGGAAAAGAGGCCTATTTATGGATTTCACGACGATGGTTCAAAATTGCAAGTGGCCGACCACCAACTGACACACATTAATAACCTGGGGAACTGTACCGACGGGACGTTTCGGTCACTTCTGTCGCTTACGTCACGGAGATAAAATCATGCCAGGTTGAGGTAAAAGTCGAATGCTCAATTCATTTCTTGTCATTACACTCCAAAAAACGAGAGGACTATCTGTATACGGTTAAAATCAGGCCAAACCAATTTCACTGGTTAACCGAGACCAGGAGGGATGGATCGAAGATCGGACCCTTAATAGATCAGATCGAGGCATGAGGATAAGGTACCGAGTTCGGAATTCGAGGTACCCATCGAGATCGAGACCAAATGAGATAGACATCGAGCAAGACCGAAGATAGCATAATAATAGAAAGGCGAGATATCCGTGATTGGTCGAAGATCATGGTGAAAATCTCGGAATGGATCGAATCAAGAATGGTTATTCAGCTAATCATGGGATTTCCTTCTGTAATTAGAATTGTACCATAAGTAGAATTCCTCTCTACTATATCAAGGGGGTTCTAATCATTTGTAACACACATTATTCTCGAATATAAAAGCAATATAACACTCTCTTTTTCGCTCATATTCTTTTGTTCATCAGTTTACTTTATACTTCATTATTCTAGTATTTGTTAGTTCGAGGGCACCCTAGATCGAGGGCTGAATTGCATTTCAACACTGGTTTGCTTTACTTTATTGTCAATTTCTATTATTAATCATCGCATCTATCAATTGATATTAGGTAAAATCATGTACCTTTAAAACCACATTATAAGTTAAATTGTTATTCGATTTTAAGGGTAAACATGACTCTATCTTTTTCTTCTTCAATTGTGGTGTATTGCTAAGTGGCGAAGTCAACACTTTTGCTAAGAGTGTTGGAGGTTGTTAAAAATAAAAAAATATATGTATAAAAAGTAATATTTGACCTAGATTAGCGGTATAATTTTTTGGCAATGACCACCCTTTAGCATACGAGCTAAGTCAAAGTCATTGATCTCTTCGTTCAGATACAAAGTACACATAAAGCAAAATGTCAGGTAACTTCAGTCACAAGAAACTTTAGTTGCATGTCAAGAAGGAACATGTTATTGATCAGGATTAGGGCAAATGTTTGTGAATATAACTAAAAGAAGACAGAAGCATCATGGTCATAAATTAAGATGTATACAAATGAATAAGAAATCTTTACGAATTATTAATAAAATCTTAAACAATAATTATATGATAATGTTGCTGTATCATGGTCCTACACTCCTTTGTTTACACTTCTCTGCACCTTGCATCTATTTCTTGCAAGCATAATCTACTCATGAACAAGCAATATGCATGATAATTGAATTGAACCAAATGTACTATTCGTCGACTTGCTTGATAAAATAATTTTTTTATTAGACGTTTCGCTTATACACTATCATATCATGTTACAAATTAAAAGATAGAATTAAAAAAGAAAAACAACAAATGCTCACAACAGTATTTGATGGATATGTTTTACAGGGAAAAAAATGACAGAGCTAGGAAAACAAAAATAATTACTGTGGGTTATGAATTACAACACTTTCAAGATACCAAAATGCAACTTCGAGGCACTAAGACTATAAAGTTAAATCAGTGGCAGTGGCGGAACCAGAAATTCTAATAAAAAGACAGAAAAGGTGCTTGAACTTGCAACTTGTAGCCACAATTTTTGAGATGCGTTTGCCACTGCACTAGAAACTTCCCTTTTGTCAAATGGATTCGATTATTTTTACCTTATTTTGCACAACATAATTTTTCGATAAAGAGATTAAATTGAACGCCCTTTGCGGATCAGTGGGGTGGATAGTGTGCAGGGTGCATTGCATGGCCTTGGCCAGGACTTGGACCTGAATTCTTGAGGTCTTCAAGAGGTGATGATTGTTGAGGAACCTTCATGTCTTGGCTATGATTCTGAGAATTTGACAAATTAGGTTCTGTATGATAATTCAAACGGTTACGGGAATGGACTGAAGTGAATAGCAAACTCAACAAAATAGCTAAAAGAAGAGGCATAATAACATGGCTGCTGCCTTCTCTGCCTCTGACCATTGTAGAAAAAGAGAGTAGATTGAAGGGTTGGTGTATTGAGCATATGTTTATTATATATGTAGTGTCACTGTTTAAGGCAAACACAGTTGAAACATGTTTGGGACTTAAACACATGACTACTGCTAATTTATCAAAAAAATCAACATTTGTGACTAAACCATTTTTTCACTTGAACTACTCAACACTCAAACAAATTTATTCAATATTTCAAATTTATCATATAGGCCAAATGAGGCTTAATTCCCCTTACAGCTGATGTCACCTTCATTTTCTAATCATCTACTTCCTACTCTAGCAAGTTAACGTCGTGGGTGTATGTAGAAGTCCAACTCACAAGTGATGTTGTCTGCTTTGGACCTAGGCCCGCACGGTCTTAAAATATATTATCGGAGTCTAAAATTTTATTTACTTATATACCCAACATCATATTTTGTCGATATAGGATTCGCCTAGAGTGTGACATACACCTCCCCCTCTCCCCTCCCGGGTTGACCCTACACCACTACAAAAAAAATCCAGTTACCAACAAAAAACATTGTTGGTAAATTGATCAAATTGGTTAGCAATTTGAATTACTAACAGATTATCAACGGATATTGACCCGTTGCTAAAAGGCTCGATGGTAAATTTTACCAACCATATTGAATTTGTTGGTAAAATTACCAACTAAAAATTAGTTAGTAAACACCAAATAAATTTGGTAGCAATTTTTGAATCTGGAGTCTAAGATTTTCGTTGGTAAATTTACTAACCAAAATTCAGTTGGAAGTCCGTTAGTAACTTTACTAACAGATAGAAATTGAGTTAGTAAAATTGGTTTTTCATTATTTAAATTGTGTTTGTAACTGGTTGGTAAATATAATAACAAGAAAAATTCCATTAGTATTCCGTTAGCAACTATACTAATGGATACCAACTTGGTTGGTAAATCCGATAGTATATTTTTAAAAATACATTGGCAATCGGTTGGTAATTTTATCTATGGAAAAGTTCTGTTTAGTAAATTTAGGTAATTTACAAACAACTTTCAAATTCGTTAGCAAATATGGTTATAATAATTGTATTAATATTAGTTTAAATCTTTAAAAGATCCAAAAAAGCTTAAACAAAATAAAAAAACATACTAGAACTTTATAAATAATAATAATAACATCTATCGTGAAGTTGAAAGCAGAATCCAAGACGTGTCTAACATAAAAGAAGCTAAAATAAATCTAAATATGACTCGTGTCATTTGACGACGAGTCATGTCTACGAGAAGGCGGCGTAGGTAAGCCACATATGAGGACAGACATATGGTTTTGGAGTAGTTGATCAACTTGCTCACGCACCTCTTCCTGCATTTCGTGTCTCATTTCTTCACGCATTTCTTCTCTCATTTCTTGTCTAATCTCTTCTCTGATCTCTGATCTCATCTCATGCTTCATCTCTTCCTTAATTTCTTACAAACGATGTCCTATACATTCACTCACCCGAGCATTAAAGTCTAGATCTTGAAGTGGAGATATTGAACTGGAGGAAGCACCAACATGCCCATAGAAAGGAACTTGAGAACCAAGACCATAAATGCGCGTCTTCTTAACACCGACTTCCTCTAAATAAATTTGTGAGAAATCAACTTCAGGAGGCTCACTGGACTCATCTTCAGGCTGAGACGCAGACGCAATTTTAGACATTATGACGTCCTGAACAAAAAAAAAAGATATAAACTCTATAATAATAACTTTGACAGAGAAAACATCAAGAACACAGCCATAAAGGCAACAAAATTGAAAACTCAAATGTCAATAACAACACCTTAAAGATAATTGTTTTGATGTAGACAACAGTGTTCCTACAAATTGCATTACTTGTTTTTCATCAATTTATTATACTTTCAGATAAAGAAGTAATAATTTTCAACAATGACATGTTATATAGATTATATGTGCAGATTTATAAAATCTCAAAGATAAAGTAAGATGGAAGTCTAACTCATGTTCAAAAATCCAACAGGTTTTGTTATTTTATAAATAAAATAACTACCAAGAGAATGCAGTACTCTCTTGGGCCAATGTGTCCAACCAAGAAATGTCACATGAGGAATTGGGAAAAATTTGACACAAAGGAAAACTAAGACCTGCTAGAATGCTGGAGATTTGGTAACAAAGTGGAGAACATTGCTGAGATTCCGGATACAAGAAACGCCACGAACCCGTACAATACCTAGGTTGGGACTAAGACCGAGTAGCCACTCAACAGAGACCTTAGTTTGGACATCTTAAAACTGCCTGTATTGAAGTGTGCAATTTAAGGATGCCATTTCCCTCTTTACGAGCAACAGTAACCACTCCAATATATGCTCGGAAGAGTAGAAACAAACTTCTACATGAAACTTAATGAAGCTTCTACTTGAAGGCTATCAGCTTGCACTAGAAGTTGGTAATTTCTTCATGCAGAAAAGATTAGTTTCCTTTTCCTTTTCCCAATTAGGAAACATAAGGAGTTTTAGAAGTTGCAGATATATGAAAGAATCTGTCATCCAAGTAGAACACGATACGTCTTAACATGTTAAACCCCAATTACCAAAGTACAGAGACTACCAATTCCAGGACAATATTCTATAGTTTTTTTTTTTCTTCTTTTTTCCTTGATAAAGAAAAGACAAATTTAAATAAAGAAAATGGCATGACTGGATAGGATTAACTAGATCTCCTTCCACTACATAAGATTTCTAGCTCCCACAACAAGCAGCAGGAACATTTTGACATAACAAAGCTGCCCCTTTTTAAAAGTTATACCAAGAGAATGCAGCTAATACTCCAGAGAACACTTACAAATTTTTGGGTCATCACTGTACTTTTTCAGTGATGATCTGGTTGTCTTCAAGATATATCCCATGTGCTTAATAATTGAGAAACATCCACACATTCAGTGTTGTGAAGAGCGTGAAGCGAGGAAAAGAGACAACCCCCATTTCACGAGAAGCGAAGCGCTCGCGTTTTTGAAGTGAAGCGGAATTTAAAAAAGAAAATTAAAATAAATACTACAAAGATGAATTCTATGTTAAAAACTAGAAAAACTGGGCAGTAATTTTCTGAGAAAGAACCGAAGGTAAAAAAAAATTCGTCAGCATTTCTGTCACGACCCAAAATCCGTAAGGTCGTGATGGCGCCGGACATCATTGTCAGGCAAGCCAAACATTAATTAGTTGAAACAATTTCCTGTTTTATCATTTATGAAGAAGCATTTCCTTACACTTTATTACATATTAACTAAATAAATTTGTTGAGTAAAACAATAGTTTGAATATTCCATTTTAGCAATTATATCCCAACACATCTCAGAACCCGGTGTCACAAGTACATGAGCGATATCTAAGAAGTTATACAATCATCACAAAGCCTATCCGAAATACAAATTGGACAAGAAAATTTAAAATAAAAATAAATACAATACAAGGGAGACTCTGTTAGCTGCGGATCGCCTCCGGATGGTGCAGCTCGCCTAAGTCTCCAACCAGCCATGTAACTATGAAGGTACCTGTGCAGTAAAAATGCACAGCAAGTATATCATGAGTACAAAAACAACATGTACTCAGTAAGTCGCCCGCCTAACCTCAGAGAGGTAGTGACGAGAGGTCGAATTAGACACTCCCTAGGGTCCAACAATTAATTTAACAGCATAAGATGAACACGATAGGCATGTAAATGTAGTAAAGCAGCAATATATATAAGACACTGAAATCCAAATAAATACTGGAAATGAACAAACAGTTACCACTTCCTCATTTTCCCCCAAATATTTTTAAATAAACAATTTCCTCTTTGTATTCCCCCAAATATCTTGTCACTTTTAAAAATCCATGAAAAACATTTAACAATTTAGCATGTGCATATGGGATAAGGACAACCATCCTGAGCCGTCATAATAATCATCTATGTGCACTGTCGAGAGTCGAACGACCCGAACCATAATATTTCTTTCAATCTCGTTGTGGTGTACGGCCCGCTCCAATGAGAGTGGGGGAAATAACATTCCGCTTGCAGAATGTGAATTGCGAAGCGGTCACATGCAGTCATGCACAATCAACAGTCCACCCCGACTACGCCGGAAAAATAAATACCCAAGTAAATGACAGGTTCCTCTTTTAAAAACCTCGAAATAGTATTTAAATCCTTTTTCGAAATTCACTTGCCAATTTTTTATAATGTTTAATAACATAACCTTATCCAGAAATACAATTGCCCGCGAAGGAAATCAATTCTCTTTTTAGATGCTTAAGAAAATAAACTCTAATCTTCTTTAGTCATTCAAGTACAATTTCAATTTCAATTATATTAGCAGTCTAATATTACATACAAGATCATAGGTACAACATGTAAGGCATGCTAGTGGTCCTAGGCTACCCGGACATGGCATAATAGTAGCTACGCACGGACTCCCGTCACCTCGTGCGTACGTAGTCCCCGCAGATAGTAACACATACTTAATTAGTTCACCTAGGGGGACAATTCCCCCTCACAAAGTTAGAAAGGAGAATTACCTCGCTCCGAAATTCCATAACCGGCCTCCAAGCCCTTCCGATGACTCAAATCGTTGCACAACGCTCCTAAACTATTAGAACAACGACAAACCAATGAAAATATACTCTAATATTTGCAACAATTCCAAATTATATAATTTTCCAACTCCGCTCAGTGAAATTATCAAAATGCCCTCGGGCCCACGTGCCCGAAATCCGAAATTTCTTGAAGATACATTCTACCCATAGCTTTACTAGTTCAAATATACAATTTACTCTAAATTCCAGGCTTAAATTCGTGGCTAAAAACCCAATTTCCATGTCTAATCCATGCATATAATCTTGTATTTAACTTAAAAATGGGAGGAATTTACTTACCTTGATATGCATGATGAAAATCCCCCTTTGAAGCCTCCCAAAATCGCCATGCCAAGATGAAAATAGTGAGGAAATGGCCAAACTTTCGCATATAAACTAATCTGCCCAGGCCCCAATTACTCTCTGCATTCGCGACACCCTGAGCGCGTTCGCATAGCCTCCTCGAGCCAACACTCCGCGTTCGCGGTCCCCTCCCTGCGTTCGCATAGGCCAAAGGGCCCCCAGGCTCCCAGCTCCCCTTTCCTCTACGCGTTCGCACACCTGACCCAGCGTTCGCGTAGAGATCACAACCCAAGCCACCGTGTTCGCACTTCCTTCTCCGCGAACGCACAAACCAAACCAGCAGCCCTCAAATTTCCTTCTATGCGATCGCACACAAGGGACCGCGATCGCATAGCACACCAGACACACCAGAAGACAACAGCAGCAAAACAGAGAAAAATGGTTCGAAATTGCCACGAAACACACGCGAGGCCCCCAAGACCCCGTCCAAATCACACGGATCAGTCCCATAACATCCCACGGACTTGCTCGAGGCCTCAAATCCCCTCAAACAACGCCGAAATCACGAATCGCACTCAAACGCAAACTTTATGAACTTAGAAATTTCCAACTTATACATCCGATGCTAAAACCTATCAAATCACGTCCGATTGACCTCAAATTTTGCACACAAGTCATATTCGACATTACGGACCTGCTCCAACTTCCGAAATCGCATTCCGACCCCGATATCAAAATTTCCACTTCCGGTCGGATTTCTCAAAAACCTTCAAATTTCTATCTTTAGAAAAATGACTCCAAAATGACCTATGGACATCCAAATTCACTTCCGATCACGCTCCCAACTCCAGAATCACCATACGAAGCTATTCCCAGACTCGGAATCCCAAACGTACATCAACATCACTGAAATGCGGGCTTCAGGCCAAACATAGGAAATTTCTTGAAAAATGCTGACTTCCACAATATGCATCGAAATGCTCCCGAGTTATCCAAAACCCGATCCGGACATACGCCCAAGTACGAAATCATCATACGAACATGCAGGAACCTTCAAATCCTGATTCGGAGGTCGTTTAATCAAAATCCCAATCTTAGTTGATTCTTCCAATTTAAGGCTTCTGAAATGAGAATTTTCTTTCCAAATCAACTCTAAAATCCCCGGAATTCAGTTCCGACCACGCCTACAAGTCATAATACCTGAAACGGAGCTGATCACGGCCTGAAACTGCTAAACGATGCGCTAGAGCTCAAAATGATCGGTCGGGTCGTTACATTCTCCCCCACTTAAACATATGTTCGTCCTCGAACGTGCCAAGAACTGCTCTGGAGTTATCTGAAATCACTGTTTAACACCTCGAGCACCTGCCCGTGCTACCACAACCCAGTTGAGTACATTATCTTGATCAAATCTCAAGATTTCTTCTTTTATCCATATAATAAGCTCAGAATTCATTCAAACACCTGAAATTTCTCTGCCAGGCCTAGTTCCAATATATAACCACCGTATAAACTACTACACGATGTACCAGAACATGACCGCATACCTTTGCTGAATTAGCACCATGCACCGCATAACTCATCATCTGACC
The DNA here is from genome assembly GCA_005239525.1 of Nicotiana knightiana. NCBI lineage: Eukaryota > Viridiplantae > Streptophyta > Magnoliopsida > Solanales > Solanaceae > Nicotiana > Nicotiana knightiana. The sequence continues at coordinate 16,994 of ML396969.1, forward strand.
ACAGTGACACTCCCTGAACCTTAATAGCCAAAATTTCACGAATCTGGTGCTCTCGATGCACCTCATAACAAATATACATACATCCTGCTATAATGCTGACGATACCACCACAACAAAGGAAATGTGCAGAAATTCATACCCAACTGCAGAGTTAACAAATTGTTGAATAACTCATCTTGACTCGAATGATCACCTCATTACGAACCTGAATAATGGTATTTGTTCTTTAATATACACTTCACATAACCTTATCGCGCTGATCCTTGATCCGATAATCTCGTCTCACCCAGTGTGAACTGCTCAGACAACAAATCACCCCAAACATGACCAAAAACCTCACATGATACCACATCGCGCCGATAGTCCATAACTCGAACATGATAGATAAGAAATGACTCAGGAAGGGACTATTCAAATCACGCAACTAATATGAACTTTTATCAGAAAATAGGAAGTAAAACATAAGAAAACTAAATATATATTAACCCTTCTCATCATCACACTGTTGCGACGTGCAACCCGATCCAAATAACATACCCGTGACGGCGTGCCACCCGATCCCATCGTAAAACTCACATAAGGAAATATATACGGAGCTAAATTGCTCACTATTACACATTACCGAATATCGGTCACAAGCATGCAAAGTGCATAATACCATCCTAGGGAGACTGATAGAGCCACATGCAACAAAACTCAAACACAACTGAGGTGCGATATATATATATACACACACACACACACACAGGATCTCAAGAGCTATCCGCTCACATAACATCCCCACTACGCGGGACCTCGACACATAGGAAATTATCAAGCCGTTTCACAACTTACACGGCACAAATCACAATATCACATGAATTTGACGAAGACGAAACAACATCTGCTGTCCTAATACCTTTCCATGAAAAAGTGCTCTACTGAAATGAACATGCCTGGCTCATACGGATCCCATAATCATATTTAAATCCATCCACAAACATCAAGTCTACCTTGCTCGCACCAAAGTAAGCTAATAGCTTCACCTGGGTCCACATTAACCCACTTTCTCTCATAATACGTGAGAACAACCATCATAGCCGGGACAAACACCCCACAATCCACCACTGGCCATACTACGCTGTAAGACAAATCAAGAACCCATAACCAGGGTACAAAGCCTCTTCAACCAAATATCAATCTCAGGTGACACTGAAGATAACACCAGCTTACTCTAAACTTTCAAATCACTTTTTCTTGCTCTCCCGAGCTCATGACATCCTTATTAACACCGAACCGAGATCTCGATTCTTACTCTGCTTACCGCACCTAACATGCCATTATGAGGTAACACAAGAATTCCGTCATAACTTCTGAACCACCAACAGGGTGAACACTTCATCATATAGAAACCTCTTACTTAACTCGATTCAAGAGTACCATCTCAACACACGAGTGAATTCTCATAACCACCCAACATGCAAATCCTTAAGTAGTAGTCTATACCACCATAACCCTTCCGGGATCCGCCTACACCTGACAGGCCCTAGCATTCAAATTCTCCCACATGAAATCCGTTACGACGGCCGACAAGCCCCGCACACACCGGTACAAACCACATGCATAACTTAATCACATCAAATGAACTGATCACTGCCGCAAACGTGCCATTTCAACCATGGCTAATCAATCTATCTTCTTTTAATCATCTTTAATTGCTTCAGGAATAATAGCAACTTCCTTCCACTCATAGCAGACTTAACCCTCACTCATCCCGAGTGACCTTGATTCACGAGATTATGCTGCTAAAATCCCGCAACCCGTCTCATACTCTCTTGATAACCTTTCTACAATCCGGAGTTTATTTCTCTCACTCCTCCAATACTATCCTGCATGCTGAAACATATCATAGAACATTCCAACCATCTTCCTTTTTCTCAGAAATTACTCTGCAAAAGCTCGATTATCGATCATACTGATGCCTGAAACCCTTAAACGCCGCATTCTTAACTTTGAATTCACTAGGACCGCTATTGAGAGTCACCCACTCTGACTGGTCCCGAATACAATCAACTCCAGGGCTCTTCTAGCACATGAATACCCTTTTCCTCGAAGCACGTGACTGAGTCACTACCCAGACAACTCGCCTATGCCTTAAGCAAAATTCTGAATCTTCCAAAGCCTAATCCTAGCCCGACAGGGCCAAATTTTGCACACATTCATCAAATCTCATGCACAATCACCATTTTACTCCCTTCCCTTAGCTGTAATAACTTGCCAACACGCCGACAATCCGCAACCTTATGATAACACAATCCAGCAACCCAACTGCAGATGGTGGAACTCCCCCACTTAGCCCGAAGCTACTTCTTGCACCACTCTAGACCCTGCCGAGATCCTTTCTCCTTTGATAACATGATCTTTCTCAACCAATCCGTCCAATTCCTCCAAATTCTCTCGCTAGCACTCCCTAAATGCTCAAATTCTCTAGCATCATTCACACATTCTGCCTCCTACCGAATAGCCACTAGAACCTCTCACAGAGACTTGCCAACCATGCCCCCGCTAACCTATTCACCTGAGATAACCTGCCTGTGGAAATCTCCCGCGGACACCTTCCAACGACGCTGAAATGCACGCTCTCTGCGACTTCAATACCCCATCTTACGCCCTGCTTCATTTACCAACTTTACTAGTCCGTCCGCTCCTCATGGACATCCATTAAATGCGCGACAATATCTTCAATTTCCAAACTATGCTGTCGCTCCCCCACTTTGCGACTTCTCGACTTTCGCTTCTTACACCTGGCCTCCTAGAAATGGAACCATTGCGTAGCCTCACTTCAGGATCATTCTCTGTAGCTCTCAAACCAGCAGATCACCACGAACTCAAGCTCTCCGGAGATCATCTTTCTCTAGTTGCCTTCATTATCAACACTTATCCGATACTGAACCACCGCACCTCACGGTCTCTGCCAACCGCATTCTTCAATACTTCTTCTCAATACTCTAACCCCATGCAACCGAAGAAACCATAGCACCAACAAACTTAACGCATTTCATTCGATCAATGACGACGACTTCACGTCACAGGTGCATATCCCACCTCACTTGAAGACACCAAATCTTATTACTTTATCAACCCCGACCGGACCATTCATAACCCAAATGCCTTTCCTCTGCCGGAACTACAATACTGAAATCTCAAAATCAAATTCTGAGAAGACCTTCCTTCAAACCATTCATCACCCCCAACATACAGTCAAGCATTCTATCATCATATTGACATCGCGCGATAACCAATCGTAAGCATCATCACTACTTGAGCATAGCCTAAAGGCTCCCAGAAACACAACTACTGATTTGAAACAACATATTATTCTTCCGTAGGGATATAACAACAGCCCCAACCAATTACACATGGAGACATCTCAAATTACATCCATAGCACCATTTCAAATCCTCAAATGCCTGATTCAGAGCAAGCGCTCGCGACGCGTAAGATTGAGTAGGAATAAACATAGGCATAAGCCTCAAAGGAATCAAATCGCATGATGAGGAATCAAGAAGGGAAGTACTCCTAATAGCCATGTAGCCTCTCAAAGATAAGTACAGACGTCTCCGTACCGATCCGCAAGACTCTACTAGACTTGCTCATGACTCATGAGACCTAAGGGAACCTAGAGCTCTGATACCATATTGTCACGACCCAAAATTCGTAAGGTAGTGATGGCGCTGAACATCATTGTCAGGCAATCCAAACATTTATTAGTCGAAACAGTTTCCTGTTTTATCATTTATGAAGAAGCATTTCCTTACACTTTATTACATATTAACTAAATAAAATCCGTTGAGTAAAACAATAGTTTGAATATTCCATTTTAGTAATTATATCCCAACACATCCCAGAACCCGGTATCACAATTACATGAGCGATTTCAAAGAATTTATACAATCATCACAAAGCTTGTTCGAAATACAAATTGGACAAGAAAATTTAAAATAAAAATAAATACAGTACGAGGGAGACTCTGTCAGCTGCGGATCGCCTGCGGATGGTGCAGCTCGCCTAAGTCTCCAACCAGCCATGTAACTATGAAGGTACTTGTGCAATAAAAATGCACAACAAGTGTAGCATGAGTACAAAAATAATGTGTACTCAGTAAGTCGCCCACCTAACCTCAGAGAGGTAGTGACGAGAGGTCGAATTAGACACTCCCTAGGGTCCAACAATTAATTTAACAGCATAAGATGAACACGATAGGCATGTAAAGGTAGTAAAGCAGCAATATATATAAGGCACTGAAATCCAAGTAAATACTGGAAATAAACAAACAGTTACCACTTCCTCTTTTTGCCCCAAATATTTTTAAATAAACAATTTTCTCTTTGTTTCCCTCCAAATATCTTGTCACTTTTAAAAATCCATGAAAAACATTTAACAATTTAGCATGCGCATAGGGGATAAGGACAACCGTTCTGAGCCGTCATAATAATCATCTCTATACACTGCCGAGGGTCGAACGACCTGAACCATAATATTTCTTTCAATATCGTCGTGGTGTACGGCCCACTCCCATGAGAGTGGGCGAAATAACACTCCGCTCACGGAATGTAAATTGCGAAGCGGTCACATGCAGTCATGCACAATCAACAGTCCACCCCGACTACGTCGGGAAAACAAATACCCAAGTAAATGATAGGTTCCTATTTTAAAAACCTCAAAATAGTATTTAAAACCTTTTTCGAAATTCACTTGACAAGTTTTTATAATGTTTAATAACATAACCTTATCTGGAAATACAGTTGCTCGTGAAGGAAATCAATTCTCTTTTTAGATGCTTAAGAAAATAAACTCTAATCCTCTTTAGTAATTCAATTACAATTTCAATTATATTAGCAGTCTAATATTACAGACAAGATCATAAGTACAACAGGTAAGGCATGCTAGTGGGTCCTAGGCTACCCGGACATGGCATAATAGTAGCTACGCACGAACTCCCGTCACCTCATGAGTACGTAGCCCCCTCAGATAGTAACACATACTTAATTAGTTCAGCTAGGGGGACAATTCCTCCTCACAAAGTTAAAAAGGAGACTTCCTCGCTCCGAAATTCCATAACCGGCCTCCAAGCCCTTCTGATGACTCAAATCATTGCACAACGCTCCGAAACTATCCAAACAACGACAAATCAATGAAAATATACGCTAATATTCGCAACAATTCCAAATTATATAGTTTCCCAACTCCGCTCAATGAAATGACCAAAATTCCCTCGGGCCTACGTGCCCGAAATCCGAAATTTCTCGAAGATACATTCTACCCATAGCTTTACTAGTTCAAATATACAATTTACTCTAAATTCCAGGCTCAAATTCGTGGCTAAAAACCCAAATTACCATTTTTTAGGTTCCTTTAAGATTTCCCAATTTCCTACCAATTTCCATGTCTAATCCATGCATATAATCTTGTATTTAACTTAAAAACGGGAGGAATTTACTTACCTTGATATGCATGATGAAAATCTCCCTTTGAAGCCTCCCAAAATCGCCATGCCAAGATGAAAATAGTGAGGAAATGGCCAAAATTTTGCATATAAACTAATCTGTGCAGGCCCCAATTACTCTCTGTGTTCGCGACACCCTGAGCACGTTCGCATAGCCTCCTCGAGCTAACACTCCGCGTTCGCGGTCCCCTCTCCGCGTTCGCATAGGCCAAAGTACCCCCAGGCCCCCAGCTCCCCTTTCCTCTACGCGTTCGCACACCTGACCTCGCATTCGCGTAGAGATCACAACCCAAGCCACCGCGTTCGCACTCCCTTCTCGCGAACGCACAAGCGAAACCAGCAGCCCTCAAATTTCCTTCTATGCGATCACACACAAGGGACCGCGATCGCATAGCATACCAGATACACCAGAAGTCAACAACAGCAAAACAGAGAAAAATAGTCCGAAATTGCCCCGAAACACACCCGAGCCCCCGAGACCCCACCCAAATCACACGAATCAGTCCCATAACATCTCACGGACTTGCTCGAGGCCTCAAATCCCATCAAAAAATGCCGAAATCACGAATCGCACTCAAACTCAAACTTTATGAACTTAGAAATTTCCAACTTCTACATCTGATGCCGAAACCTATCAAATCACGTCCGATTGACCCCTAGTTTTGCAAAAAATTCATATTCGACATTACGGACCTGCTCCAACTTCCGGAATCGCATTCCGACCCGATATCAAAATTTCCACTTCTGGTCGGATTTCTCAAAAACCTTCAAATTTCTATCTTTAGCCAAATGACTCCAAAATGACCTACGGATATCCAAATTCACATTCGATCGCTCCCAACTCCAGAATCACTATACGAAGCTATTCCCAAACTCGGAATCCCAAACAGACATCAACATTACTGAAATGTGCGCTTCAGGCCAAACTTAGGAAATTTCTTCAAAAATGCTGACTTCCACAATATGCATAGAAATGCTCCCGGGTTATCCAAAACCCGATCCGGACATACGCCCAAGTCCAAAATTATCATACGAACCTGCAGGAACCTTCAAATCCTGATTCAGAAGTCAGTTACTCAAAATCCCAATCTTAGTTGATTCTTCCAACTTGAGGCTTCTGAAATGAGAATTTTATTTCCAAATCAACTCTAAACTCCCCGGAATTCAGTTCCAACCATGCCTACAAGTCATAATACCTTAAACGGAGCTGCTCACGGCCTCAAACCGCTGAACGACACGCTAGAGCTCAAAACGACCGGTTGGGTCGTTACATTCTCCCCCACTTTTTGGACGTTTAGAAAGAAAAAGAAAAAGAAGAAGAAGAAGAAGAAGAATGAATGAAAATCAAAAGTGTAGAACATACCTGTTGAAAATCATAATGCATATACATCACGAAGGCAACAAACTGACTGATCACTTAGCTAATTATGCTCTTGATGGAGGTCCATAAAGAAAAGAGGGACTCACATTTACTGCATGTCAAAGGAAAGCCACTGCCCTGTTCTTTGGCCATGCTACTGACTGACTTTGGGAGCTACATTTGGAGGGCTCTCACAAGGGCATATGCACTGTACTCGATATGTATAGTTTTCCAGGATGTAATTCATGGGAATGATACATTGACATTGTACTGGACATCGCTACTAAAGGAAACTCATTATGCTATAGACCTAGACAACTCGAAGTTTCAAATGTGGGAGGTGATTCAAAGGATATTTACCAAATATGGGGAGTTAACAAAAGACATAAAAGGATGCAATGGAATCTCACGACGATTTTCAACAAATCAACAAGGAATCACATAAAACAGTGCACGAATATCAGTGAACTAAAGGATGTACTGTTTTCATTTGGTTTAGTGCTCAAAGTTTGTGCTACGTTTCAAGCCAAATAATGAAGATGTCAAAAAATTATTCAAAGAGCTATAAGAATCTGCCCAGCTCTTGGAAGAAGACGAATCAAATTTGGAGACTGTGGGCGCTCATGCGATTTATATCCATATGGCTAGTTTATATTCTGTTTCATTTATACTGTTATAGGTTACAAGTTTCTACATTTCTTAGTTCAAATTGTAAGACCAATTTTGGGTATCACTCACTCAAAATTGGTCATAGGAGATATGTAATCGCAAGATAAGTGATTTACTTTTACTTGTCAACAAATGACATCCAAGCTATAGTAACTTACATATGTGCTCTTAGATTTCTGGTCGACAAACTCCTTGTTCGCCTTGACATTTGTCTTCTTCAGAAGCTCATGTGGATGAGCTGGTCTTCCTAGTTCTTTAGCCTTGTCACGACCCAATTTCCCTCCGTTGGGTATCGTGATGGCACCTAGTCTTAGGAACTAGGTAAGTCTAGCAGTTACTGAATATCAACAATAAATAAAGGAAAACTAGCAGTCTTGATATAGAATCTCAACAGAATGTACAAACTTTCCCAAAACCCGTAGTACAAGTCATAAGCTCTACGAATCTTCTACAACTTCTAAGTACAACTGTTTAGAAATAGATACAACAGTGTATGAATAATAAATACAAAGAAGGTGGCTCCGACGCCTGCGAACGTAGCAGCAGGTTACCTTGAGTCTCCTCGGCAATCATCCACACAGCTACTACAATATGAATCTGGATCTGTACACAAAAATGTGTAGAAGTGTAGTATGAGCACACCACAGCGGTGCCCAGTAAGTATCAAGACTAACCTCGGTGGATTAGTGACGAGGACTAGTCAAGACACCACTTGTAACGACCCGACCGGTCATTTTGAGCTCTAGCGCGTCGTTCAGCGGTTTGAAGTCGTGAGCAGATCCATTTTAGGTATTATGACCCGTGGGCGTGGTCGGAATTGAATAGGGATTTGAAGTTTCCTGCAGGTTCGTATGATGATTTTAGACTTGGGTGAATGTCCGGATCATATTTTGGATAACCCGGGAGCGTTTCGATGCATATTGTGGAAGTCAGCATTTTTGAAGAATTTCATAAATTTGGGCTTGAAGTGCATTTCAGTGTTATTGATGTCCGTTTGGGATTCCGAGTCAGGGAATAGCTCCGTATGGTGATTCTGGAGTTGGGAGCGCGATCGGAAGTGAATTTGGATGTCCGTAGGTCATTTTAAGGTCATTTGGCTAAAGATAGAAATTTGAAGATTTTTGAGAAATCCGACCAGAAGTGGAAGTTTTGTGGTCGGAATGCGATTCCGGAAGTTGGAGCAGGTCCTTAATGTTTGTTGATACCCAATTTTTTCTCAAATTATTTTAAAATTTGTATATATACCTTCAAAATCGCTCTTTATAATAACTAGTATTTTTTCGAGATTTTTCATATTTTTATTAAATCCTTTTCCAATTTAATCAGTATTTTTTTATATTCAATAATTATTCATAAATTGTATTATAAAGGATTTCAAAATATTTCCCAGTCAATGTATCATTTTTAATCCTATTAGGATTTAATTATTTCACAAATTAGCCAATTTGGCATTATTTGACCATAATTACAATAACTTTGCAACTATGGCCTAATTGTACATTTTGTACCATTTAAATCAATAATTATTTCATTATATATTTTTTATACTCATTTATTACCTGAATTTCATTTATCTAGCATTATTTCATTTTATATGATTACTAGCTATTTTTATTAATTATTTATCTATTTTTAATGGGTGTTTAACAATTAGCCACATATATTTAAATTCTAGCCTAATTCTACCCAACCCATCAGATTTTAACAACCCAATTCCATACCCAGCCCAAATCAATTCCATACCCGGCCCAACCCCGGATCTATTTGAGTCGTTGATCAAATTAGATCAACGGCCCAGATCCCACCTACCATAATTAAACCTAGACCTACCCCCCTCCGACCCCTCATTTCCCAATATCTCATTCTCTCTCTGGTTCTGTCTAGAATACTCCCTTATCTCTCCACCTCCGATGGAGTTTGTTCGTCTTCTCCGGCTAGTTCCCTCGCCGGAAACTGTGGTCTTTCACTGTCTCCTAGTTATTGCTTCACCCTACACCGGTCTAATGGCACCCTAAGGCCCTCAGGCGAGCCTGAAGTGGTTCAGCTCCTACCTATGGTCCCTCATGACATCTTCCGGCCTCCTCCGGCCATCTGAGTAAGAGCCATGACTTTTCCGGCTAATGCTAGCGACATCTTTAAGGTTTTTCTTGTTTTTCAACTCTCTGAAACCCTAACCCCTGGTATTTTCACGTTTCCTTTAGATCTGTCTTAGATCTGTGTATATCATGAATCTTTTTGCATGTTTTCTTCAAAAACCTTCCTATTCTCTTAGATCTACACTAGATCCGGGTTTATTACGAGTATTATTACATTTTTTCTTAAAGGTTTTCCATTTTCTAACAATTTTTTCACTTAGGGTTTCTGAGACCTTTTATTCAAACTATTTCTTGAAGTTTAAGTGATTTTTCTCATATGCTTAAACGTTTATCACTTTTAATCATGATTTATTTAGTTTTAACACTATGCTGAGCATGTCTTTTCTTTCGAGCAACCCCTGTTTCTTTGTGATTGTTGCTTCACTATGCTATTGGGTCTTTGATTCTGCTGCTTCTTGCGTGTTCACCCTGCTTGAATCACTATTGTCTTGAATCCCTGAATGATTATGAGTAGTATTGTACTAATTTATCATACGATATCCTCTGCTGATTCTGCATGTTTCCTTAGATACGTGAGGCCTTCCCTTAATTAGTACCAATTTCGAATCCTTGATTTCTTATGAGATGTTCTTATTGATTTCCAACTCTGTTTTCTTATCTTTGATTAACTGTTAATTGATTGCTATTTCCTTAAGTGATATTTTCTGAACCTAGCCTCAATTGTATGTTTGAATTAAGGGTGAAACTGTTTCCTTACATGTTACAAGCATAAGAACTTTCCTTAATTATTATTTTACCTACTAGCCGTTTGAGTTTAACCCCGTCAATTAAGGGATTCCTAATTGCCTATTATACTTACACTGTTCTTATATTCCTCTAAGTTATATACAGTTCTTTCCTTATTTAATATTGACCGTGTGAATTACTCCCTTGATTGGGATACTTGTGTTAATTGGGTAATGATTGATATTCAGTCCCACAATCACTGGTTAATTCTGGTTCTTTGCTTATTTTTCATCAAGTTTTCAAAACTATATATACTCTATTCATACACACACACAGACACGGACTAATCTGTTCAAAAAATCTCTCTCTCACAATTTAAAAGACTTTCTCCTCTCTCTTCTATGCTAATTACTACTACTCTGGGTTAGCCGGTTGCAAGCCAAGGCTAGATATTGTGCATTCTCCTACTTTCATGTTTGTGTTATTGCTTTCTTTACTTCACTGGTATGTCCTAATTTATACTTCAGTCTTCAAACTAACATGTTTCCTTTACTGTTGTGATTCAGCATGCTTCTAACTTGCTTACTTATTCTTCAGCATATATCTAGGATCCTGAACTCCCCTCTGCATGTTTAAATTAGGCTTTATTTGTTTATGACCAGCATGTTTCTGTACACTTAGAACCTACTTCTTACATGCCTATGACTGGCACATTAGTTTAACCATGGCCTTAGGTGTTAATCTGACCTAGCACTGTACCCCCCGATCCTCTAGACCCTTAGAAGTTTCCCGATTGCATGTCTGTGTGCTTATCTGCCTGCTGTATGTATGCCCTTACATGCTCTGTATTTGTCCCTAATCCCATTACCCTTGTTTGTGATTGTTGGAATATCCTTGGTCCTTGTGTGATGTTAAGCTCCCATTTCCTTCTTCAAAACTGTTTTCTTACTCACTCTTTCTCAAAATTGTTCCTTACTTAAATCCTTTTAAATAAAAGCAATCTTACACACACTCTTAGAAGTTTAAGTTCAGCCCCCTTCGTGTGAGCACTGCTTTGGGAACCCTTTGAGTACCCTCTGATCTCTAATACACAAGGTTGTCACTTCCATACTGCACATGTTTAATTCTTTTGGCTATGTCTGGGTGTGAGCACTGCCCGAGAGCCCTTGAGGTCCTTAACTCTGACACATCAAGATTATGAAAAGGCTATGCAATACCATAAGGCAGTGAGGTTTGGAAGATCTGGGCCTAATTGAAGGCTCTCTATAGAAGTAGTTTCTTATTTTCCTTTGGTTGTGTAATTCATAAATCCCTGGCATGTAATAATTTGTGAACAACTCAGGGGATGGATAGTGAAAAGGGAGGGGTAGCTACGCATGTGTTAGATATTAAAGAGATAGAAATCATGCTATTAGACTTTATTTCCTATCTGTGCAATAGAGATCATGTTTAGGCCCATGTGTTGAAATTTATGCATTAGAAATCATGCTATTAGACTTTATTTCCTATTTGTGCAATAGAGATCATGTTTAGGCCTATATGTTCATATTCACGCATTAGAAATCATGTTTATTAGGTCTCATGCCCACTGTTTCAGCATGTTCACTTTTGCTTAGAAAACTCCTGCTATTAAATGGTATTTTCTACTGTCATGTTCCACACTACCATGTACGCTTAGAAATCTTGTCCTAGCACTACAAGAAATCAACTTTATTGTGGCGACTAAAGTCGCTACAAAATCCCTTTTAGTCGCTGCTAAAAGTCATCAGTGGCGACTTTTGTATTGCCACACTCAAAGCCGTAACTGAAGGTTATTTGTGGCGACATTATAGGTCGCCGCTAAAAGATCACATTTTGTGGCGACATAATTGCCACAAAAGGCTGAAAAAACTGCTACAAAAAATTGTTCCAAATTGATTAAGAGCATGTTTTCCTTGAGTTATAAAACAAGTCTGCCTATCTGTTTATCCTCTGAATTCACCTAGATACCATGTCTTAGGATCTTTATTAACAATACTTCCTTTAAATGTGTTTGAGTCGTGTTAATTATATGCATTATCTGCGGAGGAAAAATCTGAGCCTCTTATATGCTCCTATGTGTTTCCCACTGACTGCAGTCCTATATGTTCCTTGTTTGTCGCCTTAGAATCTTAACCCTTTAAACCTGAGGGTCTGCCTAGTACCTACCTTTTAGGATAGTAGTCCTAACCTCCTCCAGGACTGATAGGATGGGACGGGTAATAGGATGCAATAAAATCCATGACCAATGATGCGAGACTAAATTGCATAGTTTAACATGTGATATACCTTACATTTTATGCGCATTAATGATAAAATTACACTTGTTATGTGCTTAATGGAGTTTATTTCATGTGTAGGTGAAGTGGAGATGGAAACGG